>JAUTDX010002427.1:0-39974 GCA_030844895.1 Ambrosia x helenae | reverse complement strand
TAGAGCATTTCAGAAGGGAAAAATGGAACTACAACTGACAATAAGCGCATTTAGGTCTGCCTAACTGTTTTATTATATTAGTCGTGTGTTTGGTAACGATCATGTAGGCAATAAAGATCCAACACAACAATGATCTACTATTAGAGTATCTATTATCCATTAAACGTAGTTATTAGAAGTGTGCACCTAAGCGCAATTTTCAAGTGAACGCAATAAATGTGCGTTAATTTAATGCTTTATTATTTAGCTTCTCTACCGTAGAGCATTATTCATATCACTTGAACTAAGAATTTAGAGATCAGCAAATGGTACCTGGTACTGTATTTTTACCATATTTCCCGCACCGAATCATTTCGGTATCAATTCAGTACCAAATTTGCTGTTTTCGATTATCGGTATTATACAAATTTTAATTTAAAATACTGGTACCATACCGAGCATTTTTTGGTACCGATCCCATTTTTGCGATTGTAGATACCGCTACTTGTACTAAGTTCATCCTTAATACATCCTTTTTCCTCTAAATAATACTCTTAACAGTTTCACCATTTATGTACTTCCATTAGACTGCATACGTGTTCAAGTGATGTAAAATGTCATGGGAACAAGTATACAGTTTAATTAAGATGCAGAAATAAGTGAAACAATTAGAGTATTAATTAGCACAAAAAGGATGGATCCTAGTTCAATAATATTAATTAAGTGACAATTTTATTACATGGTCCACATAAACCCTAAGTTGAAACAAAATATAGCTGCTATCAACATTCATATGTTCTAACGGGTAAACAAATTTGCGATTAAGATATTTAATTTAATTGCATGTAATAGTGAAGGTGAGAGAATAAAGGAACAACTGACCTAAACTCCGATGACGGCAGACTGACTCTTTCGTTTTGTTCTCCAGAGAAGAGAAGGGAAGAGACAATGGAACCTAAAATATAGCTAAAAAATGAGTCCCAACTCTGAAAACGTATTACGTGGGCTGGGCTCGGCCGGGCCCAAATAGTATATTTTACTTCCAAAGTGGTTAACTTACCAAGGGAGCGTATAAATTTTGGAGATTACACGTATGAATCCTGTGGTATGCATTTGGTAACATTGGTTTAACGTTTCTTTGAGTTACTTGATGAGGGAACATAAAGGAAAAGAAAGGACGCATATCCTTACCCTCTGTTTCATTTCAAATCGGAACGAAAACTAAATTAAAGGTTTTGGCGTAGTCTTCCTTTCATTTCCTTTCTTAAGTGAAACTCGGAAACACAAAATGTTTTAACTTCCTTTCTATTCCTTCTTAAATGAAACTCGGAGACACAAGAAAGCTTCCATTTCCTTCCAAATTACTTTCTTTTCTCTTGTTAAGTGAACTCAAGAACACAACCTAAATAGATCTAAACCTCTGCTGAGTAGACAGCCTAAGGTCAAAACACACAGTTTAAGGACAATTTTGACTTGCAAAATAAAACATACGGTCTAATGCAAAAGTTCAGATGATCAATATATAAACCTTTAGATCTCGCACTTTCATATGGGTTACAATTTCCTATTGATAAGAATTCTTGTTTTGCTAGATGACATTTAGATCTCGCACTTTCTACCATACATGTTTAGTAGTATATTTGTTATTTCCCTTGATTGCATGGACTTTAACATTAACTTTACATAATTACATTTTATTAATCACTAGTTCTGTATATACTTGTTTTTAAAGTCGGTCTACCACTAGAAAAATAAAAAAATAAAATCAAGTTTCTAAAAATGACAAGTGACAAACAATTTTCTAAAAATGATAAAAGTGACTCACAACTTTTAAAATTGATAAAAGGAGTGATGGAAATAAATAATCCCAACTATTGCTTTTTCACCGATAACGGTCCCAACTACGAAAATAACCACTAGCGGTCCCAACTTTCGACATATTGGCCATCAACAGACCCAAACTAACCGAGGTTAACTCCGTTAGTATGATGCTGATGTGGCATGCCACGTAGGATGCCACATAGGATCATTTTGCCACCTAGGATGCCATGTAGGATCATTTTGCCACGTAGGATCATTTTGCCACCTAAGCATGCCACGTCAGCTTCATACTAACGGAGTTAGCCTCAGTTAGTTTGGGTCCGTTGGTGGCCAATATGTCAAAAGTTGAGACCACTAGTGGTTATTTCGTAGTTGGGACCATATCGGCCAAAGAACAATAGTTGGGATTATTTATTTCCATTACTCCTTGATAAATGATTCACAGGCTCACATACTTTCTAACTTCTCTTTTCGCCCGCATGTAACTCATTCTACCTCAAAACTTTGATATAATGACAAAAGTAACTTGTAAATGTTACTTTAACCCCTCAAGTTTTTAAAGTTTCGAGCTTACACTTAAACTGATTTTTTATGTTTTTATTTTTATAGATGTGTTTGTATAAATTCAAGTTTATCTAAGCTTTAACGTAATCTTTTCTTTGAAAACAAGTTGGGCCAATTATAAAATGTTTTATGTACGTTTTGATGTAATTTTTGTTTGGAAACAAATCGGGTCAAATGTGATACGTTTTCATTCGACATTAGAAATTTGAGTGACCGAACGCTTTACATTACAATTTTCTAGTTTATTAAAAAAATGGTTTCAAAGATGAAAGATCGCAAATCTTAAACATATAACATATTTTTTAAACTTTTCTCATAACTTAATTATTCGGATCAACCAAAATACGAACCCACTTCTAAAAGAACACACAAATAAACTAAATAACTCAAAAACCAATTCGATAAACATATATCTTGATGATGCATACAGCTTTCCAGCACCAAAAGTTGGTTATATTAACACTGACATGAAATCAATACCATATTTTAATTCTAGAGAACTCATGTGACAAAGCAGCCAAATGTTCACTACAAAGATTTACTTACAGACAGTAATACAAACTCGCAGCTGTAAGCCAAAATTCGTCTCATTAAGTCAGTCAATGCTAATAAACAAGCACCCAATACTGTACCAAGAACCACAAACCAATACATCATTTCAAACACCACCTAAAACCAAAAGACCAAGGTAGAACTCACTAGTCAAACCAAAACAAGAGGTTGGGTTGTAGTGTTGTCAACTTGAACAATTGAGTCAGATAGATCAAATGTGTTTTTGCATACTTGTGGGTCTGTCGAAATAGTTTTCTCATCAATTGATTGGATATCAATATCAGTTGCAGCAGGTTGAAGATTCAAATCAAAACTATTCTTAGGAACAGCTGAGGAAGTCAAATGAGACATTTTGACCCCAGTGACATCATCGTCGACCAAACCAACCGATTTATGTTCATCGTCAGATGGTGAGAGATGGATTTCAGATGTTTTTAAGGTGGTTGTGGGTGTTCCAGATTCAAGATGTGTAGCAAGAGTTTGCTCATTGAAAAGGGTATCGTTGTCATTCTCCGTAGTGATACACTCCACAGCTTTGTCACCTGATACTGCATAATCGGAATCAAACTTCAGAATTAAATAGCTCGGCACCCATTGAGTAGGGAGCCATTTACAAGATAAATGTTCAGGCAGGACAAAAGATAGCTTAAAAAGTAAGGGGTCAAATTGGTTGAAAGTCGCCTAAATTTATCTTTATTACAAAATTAAAACATTTATATTACTGTTGTAACACTATATTTTTGTAGTAAAGTCCCCTGAATGGATGAACATTAGTTTTTCTGGTTAACTCTATATAAAATGACAAAACTACCCTTCAGTATGTGATACGACTGATATATCCAAGTAACAGAAAATTTCCACTCATTTACCTATGAATGAGTCATTTATGTTATGTAAGCTCTCTTAACAGGTCAGGCTACAAATTTTGAAATAATATAATTTATGCAATCTACTTATCATATTTTTGCCCCTGCTCGGTAGTTCCGTAGCAGGTTTTTTCGAACGTTTTCTATGATCAGAGGGTACCGCTATAATGACCACTACGTGTGTTTCCATACTTGACGCACAAGCAACTAACAGCAAATCAAAGAATTTGTAGAAAAAGTGATTCAGGGCAACAAACCTAGCCCATTTCTGTCTTACCAAAAGTTACCAGCTTAGAGTCATCAACCATTACCCAACCCACCCGTTTTGCCACCTCAGGAACAGATAAATACAATATAATGATATATTGATAACTCACCAGCCACTGAACTAAGATTCTTATCAGCAAACTGATTCTTGAGGAGAGGTTTGCGAAGCATATCTGTACCAGGAAACACTATCAAACTCATACCCTTCATTGCCTGCCTCAACGATTCCTCAAGTGGCTTGAAGCCAAACACGTTGGTCCATGTATTGTGAAGTTCAGGGATTGCAGGTATCACCAGCTCATCAACACCAAGAGAAAAAAGAGCCTGAATAACAAAATTAAATATCATTATTTCTTTTATGTGAAATTATGACTTGATGCATTAGTTCAATGCACTGGAATATAGCTACAGTGCACAGATACATCATGAGCTGATCAAGAATGAAAGAATAAAGATAGGTGCGGAGCCAACTTAAAATATGACACATTTTCACAGTACTATATGGTTGATATAGTTGTGGAAAAACCAAGTAGTTGATTATAAAGGCACAAAGGGAAAATATAGAAGAAAAAAACATACGGCTTCAATTGCATCCAAAAGCCGACGACACATTCCTTGACGCCTATACATGTTACGGGTACCAATAAAAGGCATTTCTGCTAACAGGTTTCCATGGATTCTGTTATTGTGAAAACATGGAGGGCATTGTAAAAGCAAAATTCAAAAGAAAATAAATAACAGAAAAAGATCAAATAAAATTATCAGCTGTAACCTTATGGATGCGGCTGAAATTAATTCACCACCCTTTTCCAAAATTGCTGTAAAGAATCCAGAATAATCCAACCTCCTGAAGTTTGACCTGACAAGATATTTCAAGTCGATATTATTTTTATAAATTCACATGACAAAATCTTTGAGGATTTAAGTAAACCAAATAAAATAGAAATAAAGACAAATCTTTATTTGTCATCAATCATCTTTATCGCTTTATAAATTAGATATGCTTTTGGTTTTCAAACAATGCATTTGATATCTTGTTGCTCACACAACTGTAAGATTTAAAACAAAGAAAACATAAAACAACTGGCAATGTGAAGTTTCTAAGCACGTCTCTGCTTCAAGTTTTTTAAAAATAAAAACAATAACTAGACCTAGAAAACCATTTCAAGCTAAGATACATAACAATTTTTAATTCATAACCTACCTAACATACAATAAAAAAGTAACACATGGTTAATGAGAACTTACCCACAGTTGTAAACAACATTATGAATCCTATTGATTCCGCTTCTTTCATCCATAATTGGCACAAAACATTCATCCATAACAGAGAATGCGACAGCTAATTTGGAATTGCAATGAACTTTCACTGGATCATCAAGATCTTGGCTGAGATCATAACGCTTAAGTAGAGTCCATGAATAACCTTCTTTAAGTTCAAATTTGACACCAATATACTCCTGCAATTGCTCATATAGCTGTCAGAAAACAAAATATTAGATATAAAGATCACAAGTGGAAACAATATTTTGAAGTAGGA
The DNA here is from genome assembly GCA_030844895.1 of Ambrosia x helenae. Classification (NCBI taxonomy): domain Eukaryota; kingdom Viridiplantae; phylum Streptophyta; class Magnoliopsida; order Asterales; family Asteraceae; genus Ambrosia; species Ambrosia x helenae. The sequence goes on along the minus strand of JAUTDX010002427.1, from coordinate 34,385 downwards.
ATACTGAAATCGATCTCACAAACTGTTAATACAGCATCGCTGAAGACATCTACTGATACTTTGATATAATAATTAATTGCAATTATAATCCAATTTTAGAAAATCAGTCCTCTTAACTCCAAAGCAAAATGCATATTTTTGTGGTTATAACTAGGAGACATCAAAACAAATAGGATTATCTCAAAAAATCCACATACTTTCTCCCAAAAAAAATTCCTAAAAGTTCTATTCATGGCTAGTATACCCTTTTTCGTAAGTGGTTAGGAGCCATACCGCTATGTTTAAACTTTAAATTGCGCACTTCATCAATTAAAGTTCTCATCATTCATCAGATAACTCAGAATTTCCTAGTTCTTAGAAAATACAGCAATACCGGTTCTAAGCTTACAAATATATGTTTAACACACCCACACAACTACTGCTTTTTAAATTCAAACATCCCATTTACATTAACTACACCAACATAACTGCAAATTTGTGCCTATGTAGAAACTATCTTTCATGTACATACCTCCTGGCATTTGCTCCCACAGAAAGATAGGCTACTGGAACCAACATCTATCACGTTTTCTTCTTTTAAGCACGAGTGGTGAACTGTAAAAAAAACAACTTTTTGTTAACAAGGTTTACAAAGTACAAAAACAAGGACAAATTAGAATCCTCAGGGACCAAATCTTATACATTTTTCCTCACACAAACAGCATTTGAGCATTTCAGATGTAGGTGCGTGTTGTGAAGCACCAGTACCACACGCAACTAGCCCGCAAAATTTGCAACAGCAATATATGCAATGCCAGTCACCAGAAGGAAAGTTCTACAATGAACAGAAACCACATTAGAATCAATAAGACAAAGGGTTATACATTTGGCAAAAATACATATACATAATACATATAAAAAGTATTAACTTAGCTACTTACTAGTTATAATGGCAAGATTCTTTAGATTGAGACATTGCCAAAAAAAAGAAATTAATAGGATGATGTCATCACATCAAACTAACAGCTTTTTTATAAAAATCAAGCAAAGAAATCCTGATTACCTGAAAATCAAGGCAGCTCTGATGAAATGTCGAAGGGCAGCCATCACAACAAATCAAGTCACCACCATCTCCGCAAATGTTACATGTGTCATCATTAGGATCATCACCCTTAACATCAACATGATTGAATCTAATATTTGTTAACTTCACTTCTTTATTCCAGGATTCCAACAAGCACGTAAAAAGAGAAACTCCAGACTGATAATATATGTCTTTGAGTGCCTGATCAAGATTCCCACCACCATGAGAAACGAAATTAGATATATCCAAAGTTTCATTACAACAACTGCAATGAATCCCATCACTTGTAACTTGGCCCTCAAGCAACTTGTTTTCTCTTTCTACCATCCTTACACGTCAATTTACTACCTAGCTTAATAACACCTGAATCTATCATCCAAGATAAAATATTTCTTTTCCCATTGTACAGTGTACAGGTATCATCATCTTGATCCGCTCCCTTATTAGAGCTACGAGCTACCAAGCATGGTTTTCTACTCTGCCGGCCTTTTTGACTTACTTTTGACCGTCTTTGAACTGCTGACTCGGCAATAACACCATGTTCATGCCGAAATTTATCTTTCTTTACTTTGACATTTGATGATTTGTTAGCCAAATTTACAGCAGATTTAAGAACGCCTTTCCTCGTTTTACCGCCTTTGCCCTTCTTGTTGAGTATTTTATATGATGAAGCATCTCCACTGATAACTATTTCAGCCTTGCATATATTCTTGCTTTTTTTTGCCTTTCTTCTTATCCTTATCACTTCTAATCTTTGAAAAAGACTTAAATAAAACATTCATTTCTTCAACGGGTATTGGAAAATATGCAGAGATTTCTCTATCATCAGCATTACCAGTTTCTATTTTCTTTTTTAGAGAAAAATAAGCTTTGGTAATAGACCAGTGTGTTCCCCCGTTTAGATCGACATATACTGCATCGAAGTATTCTCTTCCGTGCCTTGGCCTATACTCAATTGTCCAGCTGGCTTTCATAATCATATCAACTATTTTATCTTTAACAAGTTGCCGTTTCTTTTTGCCTTTCCCCCGATGAAAGGATATCGTTCAACTGTGCTGTACTCTCACCTTTAACAGTTTCTTCAACAGTTTTGTGATCGTTGCTTTCTTCAGAAATATTGACCTGTTTGTTGTCACCAGCAATGTCAGATTCTTGATCTTGATTCGGCACATGCTTAATCATGAGACCCTCTTTGACATCGTTAGCCTTTAACAGATTGTTATTCGGCTTTTTTTGTGTTAGTTGCCAAATTCCCTGCCTGCACTTTGGTGGTCTACCACGACCTTTGAGCTTCTTGATAACTGTATCTTTATGTTCCTTCACTTGAGTTTTCTTCTGTTGTCTACCAGTTAGTTGATTGCTTTTGTTGCTTTCTTTCTGGAGGTCAATCTGGTCCAAACATTCATCTTCCTTCTTTATTAACCCAGTTTCACTTTGCGCCTTAGGAGGTCTCCCACGACCTTTTTGCTTCTTCTGTGGTCTACCCAACAGTTGACTTCTTTCATTGACTTCTTTTTGGATGTCATTTTGATCAAAACACTCATCTTTTACCTTTGTTCTAAAACCTGCTTCAATCTGGATCTTAGGAGGTCTCCCACGACGCTTTTGTTTCTTTTGTGGTCTACGCGCTACTCGACTGCTTTTATCAACTTCTTTCTCGAATTCAGAGTGGTCAAAACATTCCGTTTCCATTTTTCTTTTGAAACCAACAACGCTCTCATTAAGCCGGCTCTCATCCACCGTCGCACTACCACTAATCGTCTTAGTCCTTGACCGCAACAACCTACCCGTGACTTCACCTCCATCTTTATCATCTTTCACCTTTTTAGGACTTCTATCTTTAACACAATCAGAACTTTCCATAACTTTCTTCTTCCTCCCCCTCGAACACCGTTTAATCCCCAAAACACCTTCATGATTCTCATTCGCAACATTCAACCCATCAGTTACATCTTTTTCGCGTTCTTCTTGCACGAACACCGTCGTCTTTTCATCCTCCATTTTCTCTTTCCCAACATCATCACTACCATCCAACGAGTTATTAAGAACCATATACGAAGGTATAATATTCTCAAGTCCACTAACAGTCTTCACCTCACCACCAAACTCAACCACATTCTCGCATTCGACAACTTCAGATCGATTCTCACATTCCATCGCTACTTTACGCGCCGAATCAGCACACAAAACCTTAAGCTGACATAAACAATAATAATAAATGAAAAAAGTTAAAACATTAAACCATACCACACCAAATCCCTTTTATAACAAACATAATAAAACCCCCATTTAGTATACAACATCTACGTATGCAAATAACACAAATAACAATAATCCTAAATAAAATATCAAACGATTAAACTAAAACTAAAACCCTAAACCCTCAATAGCTTAACACTTGAAGATCTAACAAAAATCCAGATAACAAACACAACAAAGACTAGATGTTACCTAATAAGTGGATCAAGAAACAATGACGGAGAGTAAAGAGGAAGCTGGATTACACAGCATTCATTATTATTATGTGGTAAACTAAAAGGGTAATGGTGGGAAGATGGAAGATTTTGGGGTTATGATAATAATATTAATAATATAGGGTTGATACGAATCTTTTGTAGATTGAGGGACATGAGTGAGGAAAATAGGCGGGATTTGTAACTTTTGAGGGTTTTTGTTTGTGACTGTGTTTTTCCCTCCATTTATGTTTATGTGACATTTCACCAATATAGTGCCATTCTTTTGAAATTTTTTAAACATAACTAGTTGGATTAATGGGTGCGGTGTGATGAGAATTCGGTATATGCACAAAATAATAGAGTTATGTGAGGGTTTGGTGGTGATAAGTGTAAAAATACTGAAAGTAACTCGTAGAAACAAAAAAATCATAAAGCAAATACCGGGAGTTATGTGCGTGTTTGGTAGTGATAAGTGTAAAAATACTGAAAGTAACTCGTAGAAACAAAAAAATCATAAAGCAAATACCGGTATAGGTAATGATGTTTTATTGTTGTTGGTTTATTACGGCATTAGCACGTGATTGGTGCTTCATATGGTAAACAATAATTTATAGTTAGTATCGTTGTTTTGGAATTTTATATTAATTAATATTATTGTAATAAGTAATTTCTTAAAAAGATTGGCTTTGATTGTAAAAGAATAATGATACAAGCTTTAGTAATACCGATACTGGCAGCATTGTTATTCGGTGGAATCTGTTTGGTTTGTCTAGGCACTGGAATTGTATCGGCACTCGCTATAGCACACGATACCAAAAATCATTTTATTTTTTTTAACACAACTATGTTTTGTGTTGATTCCAGTAATATTGAGACTTCTAACGATTTTGTTCAATAGAATCAATTTAGTTTGTGAGGACACCATTACATGTTCCGATAATATCAATATCGGTATCGATGTTCTTCGGATGAAATCAGTTAGATTTGTCAGCTATGAAGCACTGGGACGGGTACGGGGACGATACGGGTACAGGGAACGGCAAAACTAAAAAATCCAAGATACGGGTACGGCAATAAAAATAATATAAAAAACAAAAATATATAGCTATTTACAATTTGTATATACATTATAATATTTATTTTCTACTTTTTAAGTCAAAACTCGATGAATAAAACTCTATCGTAGTAATTGAATTTGTAGTTTTTTTCTAGTGAGTTATAATTTAAAGAGAAAAAAAAATGTATCTATATAATTATGATAAAACCCATAAATATAGATTAAAAAAAAATCAATCTTACCGAGTTTAAAAAATAAATAATAATAAAAACTTGAAAGTTACATGAATAAATTTATGGGTGCCGTATAAAAAAAGAATAAATGTATGGGTCTTTGGAAAAGTGTGGCAGTGGAAAAAATTTAAATAAAACCACTTTATTTGTAATAAAACTTTGTTCTGTACCGACTTCGATATTATGATATCGGTACCGATGTTTTTGGGTGAAATTGGTTCGGTTTGTTTGGGTACAGGTGTAGTACCAAAACTTGCTATAACTTATGATACTAATAAAACACTCTATTTTGAATACATTTTGTTGTAATTACAATTTTTATGTGAGCATAGTAAAAATCATCATCTCATCATATTCAGTTAATCCCACTAATAACAAGCCAAGGTATGATCTGAAGAAGATAAGATGTAGACAGCCTTACCTCTACCTCGTGAGAATAGAGAGGTTGCTTCCAGTGAGACCCCCGGCTCGATAGTGGTTTTGCATTTGCATCAAGCCTTTGGCATAAGGCATGTAACACTTAACAACCAAGACAAGCCTAATTGGTGCATGTATCCCGTGTGGCCGTGTCTTTTGCCTATCATCGCCACCACAAGACACCCTTCTTATTCTATCTTTCTCTATATGTGTATATATAGAGAGATAAAGTGAGGGTTGTCCATTTAACCAATTCTAGCTCTTTCAACTTTAAAGTTTTTGAGTAGCTTTTTCTAAAGTCTTTTTTTGTTTGTTTCTGTATTGTGAACTTCCATTCTCCTATGTCCACAGCCAAATCTTATAAGTATAAAGCCTTTTACCAGGTTCTTTTTTCTTACATCTTTTTTAGTTGTACTTACTGACTTCTACTCTTTTTTGTTTTATTACACAATTTTACACCGAGCACCTAAACGGATGGTAGCGTTGGTGTACTAAAGGTGACAACCGTGGTGATGGTTGCAACAAGAAGGTTACACTTGGGAGATAAAGTGTGTCGAGGGGACATGGGTGTGAGAGCATGTAAGAGTGTCTATGAACCAATAGAGCCGCCGATCTGCCTAAACCGGTTTAGCCAGTCTGAGATACATATACGACGTGGTTTACGATTCTTTGACTTCACTTTTTAACCTCAAATCAATATATAGGCTGTCCAATCAATCCATCTATTAATATATAGGAGAATGTTTATTTTTTTATTTTAAAAAAATAAACAATCTTCATCATTTTTTCAAAATTCAATACAAAATTACGTTTTGGAAACTAAACGAAAAAAAGTGTCAAAAACTATGACCCAGCTCAACTGACCCAGACCGTAGCTAGCAATTCAACCAATCAGCCCATAACTCATCGAAACGAGCCAGGCCAGACCAGACCGTTAATAGCCACTTGAGCATTTGTACTGGAAATCCAGTTTTCATGGATCACAACATCTATTTCAACTTAGTTCTTTAATTAGAGCCATATAAGCAATTGACAGAAACCATATTCATGTGTAAGTTAAGAAGCATTAAGAAAACGAGAACATTCAGCGATAAAGAACTTCCAAACCATCCAACATAAAGCTACAATTCTAGTTCGTTTACTTTGAAATCCCTAAACAAAAACCTGACCAAAATGTTGCACCAAGAAAACACAATAGATGTCATAAGAACAAAACAAGTACCGCTAGTTTCATTCATCACTTCTTCTTCTTGGCAGCATCCCCAGCCTTGGTCTGCAAAGTTGGCAATTATCTTATTAGCCTCTATTATCTCGTGGTTCTAAAAAAACAACGAAAGACAAAGGTGCGTGTACACACACATATACATGTATGTATCCATTCGTACTTGTCATGAAAAATAAAGTTAGGTACTGACCTTTTTTTACACCCCGGATCTTCTTTGCTCTGTTCTTCCTTTCCTTCAGCTGCTTCCTTGACTTCTCTACCTTGGTATCGAGTCCATTCTGTATAAGTGCATAAAATGATTAGAAATAAACTGGGTACAGGAACCTACATCTAAACCCATCCCCTTGGGTACTTATAGCTTGGTTTTAAGAAGCACGCCTCACGCGTAAGGCGCAACTGTCGGCGCCTTGTGAAGGGCTGAGGGCGCGCTTGTATACTGGGTATTTATGCATTGAACAATAGGTTTTTTGGCTTGTACATGTAGGTAAAATCATATATAAAGTATAAACCTTATTTGTAGCTAAATTTTGGATAAGGGATCCTAAAAACCTATATTATGTATCAAAAAATTATATAATCATAATGTGGTTCGGGTACCAAAAGCCTGCCGTTTTTAGGCCTTGCGATTCGCGCCTCGGTTTTAGACCTCGTCGTTTTTATGAGTTTCTCGCTTTTCAAAACCTAGACTTATAGACGACACCAAATTTAAAGACATTATTTCTAACTAGGTTTTATCCACGCGCGTTGCAGCGCGCGGACGTGTTACCGTGCTGCAAACAGAAATAGGCGATATACGGAACATTTGACCGTGGGCTTATAGGTTGATCTCCTTGCAAGTGTTTCTTCTAACATGTTTTTTGCTGATTCAAAATATCTTAAGCATGCATGATTATAGTACAATAAGCTACTCCCTTAAGTGTTCCAAGAGCAACTTTAAGCTCATTAACTTGCAGTGAACCTAAGATATCATATCACTCATACAAACAAATGATAGGAAATTGTATTTGTTGTTGAAAATTATAAATTGTATTTGTTGATGTATATAAAAGAGATATCTAATTAGCAAAGAATGTATAGTTTACTCTAGATTATGACTGCAGAGTTACTTAAGTTATCAAAATAGTAAAAATAATGCAATTGCTTAAGAGTCTATATTCCAATAATACCGGGTTCGTGATAGAAGAGGCTCTGACCAAGATGGGTTCAGACCGTTTTAGAAAAAGAATCACTAAAGCATTATCATGTCGGTCTTCTAGGCAAGCCAAGTTTAACTCAACCCAACCCAAGTCACTTATCATGTCGGTCTTCTAGTCCTACCGAGTTCAGGCCAGAAAGGGCTATTTAAAACAAATAAATTCGGGTTAGAAGGGGTGCCAACCAAAATGGGTTCATGTCCCTATAGAAAAAAAGAGTATGACAGTTCACTAAAGTACATAAATATTAATTTTCTAGGCAAACCAAGTTTAACCCAATCAACCCGTTTTGTTGGACTTTGCGTGTACACCCATTGAGTCTATCCTAGCCCAACCCGATCCGCTCATTTTGGTAGGCTTAGTGCATTCCTAGCTAATCTATAAGTTATCCAATTGAATTTGACAAACACACTGGCACCACACATACATCAAATGAATTCAAATAAAGTGAGCCAAAATAACCAAATTACTCTATATATTAATTCACATCGTGTTACGCAATATGCAAGTTTCCCTTCTTTACGGTTTTTCACTGAAGTTAGTGTTTTTTATAGTTTTCACACCAACTTCCTTCTTCCTCCCTCTTTTTTAACTCTTCCACAGTACCCTGGTCTTCTCTCATCTCTTCTGTTCATCCCTCTAGATACCCTCATCCTCATTTGGGTCTGAGCCGGTTCAGCCGATTACCACCAAACCGCCACCACCGGAGGCTTTTAATTGGCGTTGGGGGTAACATCGGAGATGGTGTGGTGTCTTCCTGGTGGCAGCGGTCATGTTAGAAGGGGATGGTGGTTACCGGGGTGGTCAGGAAAAGACAAGTTGGTGGATTGATTTTGGTTATGGAATATGTTGGAGTTTTTAGAGAGAGCAGGCAGAGAGGTTGGTCAGGTTAACATTTGTTCTATTGAATACTCAAATTTTAATGCTGCTTGATCTAATTTTTATGGTGATTAATTGAGATTTTTTTGTTGTTGGGGAACCTTATAAACATCTGTATATATGAACCTTTTTAGCATTTTATCTAGAAAAAAAAACATGGTTTTGTTCAAATGATGTTATTAATTTATAGAACAATAGATCGTCAACATGTACAGATCAAATTCGCTTGCTTTCTCATGATAACGTACGTGTTAACGAAGCAAGAAAAGTTGTTTCCAGGATAGTACTCTCGACGCCTCATTTGTGATCTAAGATTAGAAAGCCGCGCGGAGCGTGGGTGGTTACTACTAGTAAACACCAAATCAACATAACATTAGCATCGTATATAAGTATAATAAGAGTCGTAATTACTGCATTTTCCATAACCTTGAGCTAAAATAAAATTCTAAAGAAAAAGAGAGGCCATTCTTTATGTTTATAACAGCTTCCATGGACCAATGGATAGCCAAATGTTTCTCCAAAACCTAATTTCAAAATCATAAATATAAATCAAAGAAAACAATACTCAAAAATCATGTCGCAGCCGACACCTTTCTCGTCTTGGTCATCGGGAGGCTAAACCGTCACCACCAGTAATGTCTTCGTCTTCCGATCTTGGGTTTCAGATAGCTCACGCGCCGGAGGGGTCTCCGCTGTGAGTTCCGTCGAGAGAAAAAAGAGTAATCGACGAAACCACAAACACCTTGTGCATGATTCATCAACACCGCAGGTCGTAATCCCTTTCTATATTTCTTACAGGGAGAAAGAAAAGGGTATGTAAGAGAGAAGGTAGAGGGTTTGGTTTTGAGAAGGATTGTAAAGAAATGAGAGACAGATGATGAGAATACCCCTGTGTGATGCCATGGTACAACCATCCAAGCCCAAGCTACAACTAAGTAATGCATAAAACACTCAAAAAGCACCATGTACAACCCAGAAATGCACAAACCATTTGTTATTTAATACGTACTATATATAATGTTAAAACCCATAACCTTGAACCCAGCCCAAATCCTGAATCCAAACATCTCCTAAATGCCATATGACTGAAAATAAAAAAACCAAAATCAACTAATGCTAATATCAGAGTTTAGAGATTTACCCTGATAAGCCTATATTTTGGCTCGTATTTCTTGGCATTCTCAACAGAATCGTAAATCAAACCAAAACCAGTTGATTTACCGCCACCAAAATGAGTTCTAAACTTGAATACAAAGATAGCGTTTGGATCTTTCACCTCATACATCCGAGCCAGCTTCTCCTTTAACTCAGCCTTTAACAAAAAAAAAGTAAAAAATCAATTTAGAGAATCTATAAATAAAACATGGATCAACCCGTAATAACTAATCAAACATTATATCTTTTCATCTACGCTTTATACATCCAAACAAACATCCAAGACTTTTACAAGATGTAATATACAGTACAAAACACATACACAATAGAAGTATAAACATATATTATTAGATCACAAGAAAAAACAAACCTTGGAAACATTTGGCCTGCCGGGATGTAGCACATCAATGACCTACATAATCAGCACAAACAATCCGTAAATCGTACGCATGAAAAGCAATTGTCAAAACTAGAAACCAAAGCAACAGAAGCTCGACAAAACTCACAAACTGTTTCCTAGACAACAGCCGATTGGTCATGAACTTTCTGGTACGAATCGTCACTGCCTTTGTGTCTGCCATTTTCACTAAACCAATGCACAAAAACATAACATAAAACCTCTATCTAGTCCATTCAAGTAAATCACAAGTAATTATAATAATAATAATAATAATAATAATAATAACAAAACTAAATTCACAACTTCAATAATCATTTAGGCAGTTTTAGTTGATCTCTTGCCACTAATGAACAACTATAAAGCTTCCAATTTCAATAAGTAGAATAAAAACTAATTAATAATTATAATAAAAACAAAACTGAATTCACAAATTCAATAATCATTTAGGCAGTTTTAGTTGATCTTTTACCACTAATGACCAACTACAAAGCTTCTAAGTTCAATAAGCAGAATCAAAAATAATTAATAATAATACACTAATTTACAAGAAAACCAAATGATGATATATAACACATAGGTATCACTCACATGGATCAAACCAAACTATGCTGTTAACGTTACCCTGATTCTATTTCAATATTATAAATTTAACTTTATTATTGAATACATATTACGAAATTAATGTAGTAATGATAAGAATTGGGGTTTAGGTATATACCGTACGTAGATCAGCTACTCCGTTTGACGACGACGTTTGCAGCAGTGAGATGATGGCAAAGAAAGATACAGATTATTAGAAACCCTAAGGAACAAATGGCAAAGGCATATAAATGACACTGCCTCTTTTGGTGGGCTGGGCTGATTATTATTTGGAACCCAGAATGCGGCCCATTTTATTATTCATCTCATGCTTATATTATTGTTAACCGTTATCTAATTTTTTATTTATTTATTTTTTTTGAAAACAATAAAGTTCTAAATTTTTATTCCAGGACAAAAAAAATTACATTAAGATAACGGGTAGGCGGGCAACAAGCTGCGCCGCCACCCCTTTCTGAATAGCAAATCATAATCTACTAAAAACGTAACCCTGCCCACCCGGAACCGAGACACTACTATGAATAACCCGCTGAACCCTGGTCAGGAAACGGATAGCCTCCGGTGCCAATGAGCCAAAGGTATCAAAAGCCAAGGGTACAAAAACATGTTGGTTCTCCTCGCAGGCTTTAGCATGTTTTTCTACCTTCTTTGCCTCTGCTTTCCGGGCCGCTTGCCCTGCTACAAAGCCACTATCCCTCAACCCAACTAGGGGAGATACACCCGTCAGGTCAACACAAGCATGCTTCCCCCCGCCCACCCAAAGACAAGGAGATCTGCTGGTCGTAGGGTGGATCGCCCTTCTGCTGGATCCGAGAGGAAGTTCACAGGGGCCTCCTTTTTGGCTGAGATCCCAGCCCGTCTTAAAATATCCCACAGAATGTCTCGAACCCAATCATGCCGATATTTGAAACCGGGTAACTCCTTACAATGAACCGCATGTTCCCCGTATTCATCCAGGCAGGCCTTACGGCAAATCGGACATATTTCATCCTCTTGGTACATTGGGATCATCAGACGATATTTAAGAATGGCCCTGTATTCAATAGCGGGCATGCTTTGGCCTAGACCTTCGATCGGGATAACAGTCAGGAAATCTTGAGCATGGGGGCTTTGCAAGCATTCAATAACTGCCCTCTGACGGGGGGACATACCAAAAACTTCACCCAGGCTCTGAGCGATTTTGCCATAAAGGGCACTATCTGATCCGCGGGTACATGCCAATTCCATATCCGGGATAAGAAAACAGAACCGACCCATGCCCAAAAAGATCCCAAACGTACCCTAAACCGATTCCTACCCAACCCACGTGTTGAGTATGTTGACCAAACCGGACCCGGTTCCTACAAAGCTGTTATGTCTCTTGAGTTTTGAAGAACTATTGTCTCAGTAAACAATCTTATGTTTGTTTATGTGTTATCAAATGTTTATTCGATTTTCACTATTATATTTGAAAGTGCTTACGCCGTAATCACAACATGCATAAATAATTTTTTATTATGTAATTGTTACAAAACTATAATGATATTTATAAATAAAAGCTTGTTTAGACTCATAAACCAGGCTTGCACCCAAGCTCGTATATAAACGATATCTAATTTAGGTCCCACTGTGGGTCGAGTTCATTTAAAATGACATGGCTCGACTTCGAGTTTTTGGACAACCCCTTGACTAGGCTTCTTTGCATATCCGTATATTGAACACTAGATTATACCCAGGGAGCTTTATGGGTTAGACATATATAATATGAAGTGATAAAATGTCTAATATGATGTAACATATAAATTAATGTACTATAATATGGGAAAATAACAATTTTAATTATGTGAATAAGAATGAAAATGTATATTAAAAAAATGTACGTTTGGATGTGGACCAGAGGCAGAAGCAACCATTGCATGGCTTGATTGAGGCGGTGGTCTTTAAGTGTGGCTTTTGTTGGAAATGAGTGGTTTTAACATATTCTGATTTGAATTAAAATAAAATTCCTATTTACTGGTATTAACTTGACTAGTGACTTGCTTAGACATGATTAATGAATTACCTGAACACATTGTGTATTTTTTCCTGTATGAACAAAACTCACTAAAAGTCATTTTTTTCCATTTTTCATAGCACTATGGTACTTGTTGAAAAGATAATAAAACGCTTGTTAATTTGGTGTATTTAAAAAAACCTCACATATAAAAGTTATTAGCATTAACGTTTAAAAATTGCGATAGGAAACATGAGAGATAAAATGGCTTTTGGAGGGAAATAAGGTAGATGAAGCCTCACCTAATGTCATGTGTCACTTAAGGATATTTTTTTTAAGCCATACATAATGTCATGTGACACTCTCAAAATGAAAGATAACCTAAATGAATGCCATCAGCAAAACATATTTTCTTTGATTATTATATATAGATATTGTATTAAACTTTTAAATGCAACTTCTAGTGTAGTGTTTCATTAAATAGAACATTTCATATGTACCAACTATCTCAATTGCTGGACTAGAACACTACACATCAAACTAGTGGGTCAAACAAAAGTTATAACGCATTTAACCTAAAAGCTAAAAATAGTGATTGTGCAAACAAAACTATTTACTCTTATTCAACATAACTAAATATCATTTACAGTGGTTTTTAAGTAACAAATTACAAACCAACCAACTATGCTAAAAAGAATCTCCAAGACTCTCTTGAACATACACAAACCAAATTTAGACATAAGTTTGATTGGGTTGGCTATAAATTTTCAATCATAATCGCATAATTATTATTTCCTTCTTAGTTTAGATCGAAAATATTGGTTCTGGTCCAACCAAAATCGACCACAACATTTGCACATCTTCGCACGAGCAACGCTTGACTTCTTCATACAACACATACAAACCTTTACCTACAAACAAACCGCGACATAACCCAAACATCAATAAAATGATATTCAATAATAATAGCAACAAACCTTAAATACAAACGTTTACGATGGCGCATATGAGTGGAGTGAATTCGATTCCACAGGTTCTTGATGGGGGAGAGTAAAGATTGAAGCCACCCCATTTAAAAGTTTCAACTCCTCAATTGATGATCATTCATGGTACTTTATTGTACTAATAGTAACAAGGCTTGTTTGGTAAAAAGTCAGTGTCAAAATGCAAACAAACACCTTCAATACACTTTATGTCAATTGTCCAAATAGTCCAAATAATATTACCAGTTGGTATGCCATTCAGTGATACTAGAAGAGACATAAAGGTTGCTTCATCTACACAATTGACATTTGTTTATCTTGTTTCTTGATTTATATATCAAGTCAAAGTACATTAGATAACTCTATTTTTTTTATTATCATACCTAACACTTTTTTAATTGATATGTAAACCATCAAGGATAAAAAAAGTGTTTAGAATTTCGACTTGATAGACATGTCTCAATTTTTATAAAATTATTTTATTTGATTCATAATTGTTTTTGAAACGTTTCTTTTAGTACATTTAGTTCAATGTATGTTGGGTACATTAACTTGAAACCGAGTTATAATTTAAACAGATCCGAGCACATGTTTTGAACACTTTTGGGGACAATGTACCTTGGTCCATATTCATTGCTTTATTCATTAATCAAAAACAGACGTGACAGATCAATGACTAGTCAAACACAACTTTATCATACACCAATATCTTATATTCTTATTACAACTCCACATATTCATAACTGTTGTTAAACAAATAACACTAAACAACAAATGTTTGTTAAATAATTAAATGTTAAAACGATTATATCAATTTAACCAGTGGGTTGGGCCTAACCCGTGCGTTGGGACGGGGTGTTAAACTTTGTGGTTTTATTAGGATGGTAACACCCTTAAAGCACTTTGACTAAAGAAGATGTCAATGTATATATCTGGCCTGAGCAGAGAAGTCATGCATCAAGCAGGAGCAACAACAACAACTAAGAGTTTGTGTAATGAAAGCAAAATAAAAGGCGTTGATACGACAAAAGAAGAGAAGAGAAAAGATTTGGAGTTCTTCCTTAGTGGGTGTAGACACACGAACTCTTAATAGCAAGTGCATGCAACTATTGTTAATTAGTAGTTCGGTATGGCTGTTCTGATTCTCTTAACTACAATTTATATTATCTAGAACATCATAACATAAATATCAAACAAAAAGCTTTTCGAAGTCGAGGATTTCTTATAGAAAACATCTCTATATCGATTAGACAGATCCTACTTTCCCGGTTTCCCCACACCTTACCAATAACATTGTTACGAGTGGAATTAGAGTGGGTATGTTTGTTTGCATATCTAACCTACTTAATAAATGGGACGCGTTCACGCGTCCGGGCTAGGCAATTTTTCAACATAATAGTTTGTGCTTTGCCTTAATAATTTAATAGTGTTGACTACCAACCTGTTTAATTAAGCAGGTCACCGTTTAACTCATTTTTACAACCCACAAACCTGGGTAACTAGTTTACAAGTTGGTTACTACTTATCAACCTGTTTTGACACATTTAGATAAAATGGCTTAAACGTGCTATGTTAGTGTTACACAAATTTAAATGTGTGTTGGTCAAGATTAATGTGTTCGCCACAAATAAAAATATAGATTAACAAAACCATCCCGCCTAAAAAAATCATAGTTTTTAATGCTAAAAAGGTAATACCCATAGCCATAACCAATAATAACACCCCATTTGTACATGTTCCCACTTTACAAGAGCAAAATGATAGCTTTTGAGCATGAGTCATTTCATAACCAAAACATCTTCATAAACACCATTTATTACGCTAAATTACCAATCATAAAAAGTGACCCATAACATGAAAAAGCCATACTCATTCTAATAGCACCACTATGTGTTTGTGTGTGTGAGAGAAGTTGAGTGAATAAATTAAGAAGCCATTTCTCTTCAGCAATGACACCATACTTCAATCTCATTAATCCTTCATCCTTGAGTTTGGAGTTTATCTCCAAATATGAAGCTAGACTTCAAGAAATCTTGATATTTGATATTGGAGCTACAATACACACACAAATTATTCTTTGGATTAAAGGTAAAGATCACACTCTAGCTATAAAAAAAATGTTTTTTTTGATGATTTTGGATGTTACCCATAAATTGTTCATAAAATTCAAGATTATACTAAATCCTTACATATGTTTAGTGACATATATTTGTTTTTTTTAAGGTATAAAAATGAAGGACTTCCCTTCATGTTTTGGTGAAAATGGTGTTCAAGTTGGTGAATCTTCTTCATCAGAAACTCCAACTACTACAAAAACAGCTCAAAACCTTGTAACATGTGTATACCAATGCAAAATGCGCAATTCATCTTATGTCATTATTACTCTCACTTGGACCAAAAACTTAATGGGTCAGAGTCTTGCTGTCGAAATCAACGATTCAAACAACCAATGTCTATGTAAACTCGACATCAAGCCATGGTTGTTCTCCAAAAGAAGAGGCTTTAGAACCATCGAAGCCAGTTCAGGCTCAAAACGGATAGACATTTATTGGGACTTAACATATGCAAAGTTTGGTTCATCACCCGAACCAACCACGGGCTTCTACTTAGCAATCGCTATTAATCGTGAACTCATCTTGGTCCTAGGGGACATGGAGAAGGAAGTGCACAAGAAGATAGATCAAGATGCAACTAACTTGGCGCCAAATGCGGTTTTTGTATCGAAAAGAGCGTATATTTTTGGAAAGAAGGTGTATTCGACACGGGCTCAGTTTTGTGGTAAGGGGCAAGTTCATGAGATATTGATAGAATGTGACACGATGGGTATGAACTTGACGAATGACTCGTGTTTAGTGATTCGGATCGATGGGAACCTGGTGATGCAAGTGAAGTGTTTGAGATGGAAGTTTAGAGGGAATTATACGATTTTGGTTGATGGGTTACCGGTTGAGGTTTATTGGGATGTTCATAGTTGGTTGTTTGAGAAGTTGACGGGTAACGCGGTTTTTTTGTTTAAGACTTGTCTTTCTGCCGAGAAGTTGTGGGCGAGTGAGGATGAGTGTTGGTCGAGAATGTTGAGTAAAGATGGGCAGTCACAAGGTTTGGGTTTTTCTTTGGTGTTGTGTGTGTGGAAGAGTGAATAGGGGTGTGTGTTTTTGGTACATTGTTTTGACTCTAATTGTGTGTTGTTTGATGTGCAAACTTTTGATTTGCATAGGTTTTGTATATTACCTTGAAGGATTGATGTGGAGTTAATCATCATCTATATATGGGTTAATTATACCGTTTAATTGGAATGTTGATGGCCTCTTGATGTAATGCACAAAAGTGATGCGGATTCAACTCTCACAATTCGACTCTCACAAAGTGGATAATAAATGTATTTAAGAGTAGATTTTATGGGTATGTTCACTGTCAACAAAAGTTAACTTACTCGTGTCATTTGTTGGTGTTTTGATACCACACGTGACGGTCCAACTTGTTAAACTGTCCAACCGGTTAAAATGTTTTTCAATGACAATATAGAAATCTTAGATTATCGGTACATCCAAAGTCAATAAAAGGTATCATTCTAAAAAAAAGTATACAACTTCAACTTACTCCTAAGCAAAAGGAGTCTCATTCTAAAAAAGAGTACTACAAGTTCAAGTTACTCCTAAGCAAAAGGATAGAGAAACTATTAAAAAACGTAGAAAAACCAACACATATAATAAAGACACGATTGGACCGTCGTTAATTATAAAACCACTAAAATAATACCCTCTTTCAACATGTTTTTTAATCAATGTTTTGACAAGAGTTTCTTGAAACAAAGACTTTCAAATTTAACACCCTCGCAGCTAGGGATGCACAAAAAACCTGACTCGACCCGGAACCAGTTCCTACCCAACTCGTGAGTACATACAGGTTACAGACCCGGAATAAGAAAAAGAAACGGACTCGGAAGCACTGGAACCGATACTTCCACTTTTACCCAGCCAATACCCGAAAACCAGTCAAAACCCGAACTTACTCAGAGCATGTTCCTACCCGACCTTGGTGTTGACTTTGTTGACCAAACCCGCAACCGGTTCCTACCTGATTCCCGGTTTAAAAAAAAAATCCTTTTTATGCATCCCTACTCTCCGCAACGCAAGACACCCAAGTTTTTTCCACCGCATATGACTGACTACATGGGTAGCTAAAAGTAAATAAACCCCAAATTTAGGCGTACACAAAATTTATCGGTCCTTAGAAAGCAAAGTTTTGTTATCACTGTGATAGAATTTGCTATTTAAAAGAGAGTTGCGGTGCAGTTTGTTATCCGTTTATCTGCTATGCTGATGTAAATTTATAATTAAGAAATGCAAATTTATCTTCGGTATAAAAAATGGTTCACTTACCTTTTGCGGCTATATTTAGTTTATCCATTTTGTTAAGCCCAATAATAAATACCTGTGTAAACCAGCCCGTTTCAAAGGGGTAAATTTGTAAGTAACCGTTTTGTCTATCTTCACAGAAAGAAGGGCACACAACAGGTCTCATTTCATTTCATCTACCAGACAGAGATGACAACAATCAGAAGATTTTGCTGCGATGATCTTCTTCGTTTTTCTTCTGTTAATCTTGACCATCTCACTGAAACCGTAACTATTTCCTTCATCTTCATTTTATTCCATTAACTATTTCATAAATAATAATAAATTGAATCTCATATAATTGGGGACTTAGAGTTTAATATGTCTGTGAGTTATGATTATTACTGGATGCTGATTTTTATTAATGCACAGTTTAATATGTCATTCTATATGACCTACTTGGCACGCTGGCCTGATTATTTTCATGTCGCTGAAGCTCCGGGCAACCGAGTCATGGGATACAGTAATTTCTTCACCCTTTTATCTCCTATTACTGCTGTTATGTTCAATTATGTTTCATCTGTAGTAGTTATGATAACTCTAGTGCTCATTTAGAATTATTATTAGGGTTTTGTTTCATTCTTTTTTAATACGGTAACCGAATGCGAACCTTGATGTGATTTATACTAGATAAGCTAGATTTTTGGTGTTTAGGCTATGTTAAGTGTTGATATGTTGACTGGATTCGGTTCTTTATAAGTGCTAGGTGTTTATTAGTTTTGACCATATTCGTTGTGTTTGTGTTGACTATGCGTATACGTTGTTTGTCTGTTTCATCATTCGTGACTGTGTGACGTTGCAAGGATGTATGAAGTTAATGTTTTTTTTTTACTTTGGCTGCAGTTATGGGTAAAGTTGAAGGGCAAGGTGAGTCATGGCATGGTCACGTGACAGCTGTCACTGTAGCTCCTGAGTTTCGTAGGCAGCAGTTGGCAAAGAAGCTAATGAACCTGCTTGAAGATATCAGTGACAAAATGTGAGTTGAGGTTATTCAAAAACATGGTTACTTTTTTGTTTACATCATCTATACATTTCACTGGTCAATTGGAACTCGAATTCACCAAATACCAGGTAACCAGAGTTGATTATGATGAAGTGGTCTAGTGGCGTTGGAGATTGCCCCCCATAAATGTGATGTGGGTTAGAACCCATGCTAGTGCAGGTTGATTAGGTGGTTATTTAGGAGTAACGTTGATGCTGGACCTGGATTCTTGTAATTGTTTAGTTGTCCTCAGAAATGGTGTAGACTGTAGAAGAAAGATTTGGTTGCAATACAAGTGGCGATGATTGTTTTTTTTTTTTTGAATTTTTACAGAATCCGTAAGCACGTAGTGGGACTGATACACAGGATTACATGAAGAGTAGGAAAATATGACAAGTTATAAAATAGGGGGATTAACTAGGATGATGCGTAAGCCATATGAAATCTGCGCCAAAAATTGTTTAGTTGTCCTCAGAAATGGTGTAGACTGTAGAAGAAAGATTTGGTTGCAATACAAGTGGCGATGATTGTTTTTTTTTTTTTTGAATTTTTACAGAATCCGTAAGCACGTAGTGGGACTGATACACAGGATTACATGAAGAGTAGGAAAATATGACAAGTTATAAAATAGGGGGATTAACTAGGATGATGCGTAAGCCATATGAAATCTGCGCCAAAACTTTCAAAAGAATTACGCATAATCAAAATGACAGCACACTCACTAACAAGTAACAACTATAGTATTCTGTAGTGAAGTCACGATTAATGTTTTCTCTAGGATAGAGCCAAGTAACCAATCAATGGGTCTAAACAAGCAATGCATATTTCTAATTCTATATGGTTAAAGATAAACTAGTAAGCTAAACTATTATTAAGATAGATATACTGGTGTCTTGTTGGGTTGTGCTGGACTGCTGGATTGGTGTCCTTTAGATGTTTAGACTACCTGTATACTAAAAGAAGTTATTCACTTACCAACGTTTGGTACCAAATAAAATATTAATGATATACTTTTTTTTAAAGTATATCATTAATTGGCCAACTAGCATTACAGTTCATCTTTTCATCATTCATCTTAGTTATTTTCTGTTTGTGTTTTTCTAAACTGGGGGCAGTGATAAAGCATACTTTGTGGACCTCTTTGTAAGAGCATCAAATACACCTGCTATAAAGATGTATGAAAAGGTAATACTTGATAGTCTTTCACCTTCATCTTGCTCTCACACTCACACACAGACACACATATACAAAAACAAACTTATGCAGACTGTTTATTTTCAGTACAAGTTGGATGGGGCACCTTTGTCTGGTTTTGAATGAAGTTACAGGTGGGCTACATGGGTGGGCTGGGTAATCGAAAACCTGTCAAAACAAAAATGAAATTGGTACACCTTGAGTTGACATGGAATATTACTTTCTGTTCAAATTTCTTAAGTTTTCCATATAGCTGTGTTAAGAAACCTATTCGACGGCTATATGCATCAAATATACTATTTACCTATTTCATTATTGACATTTTTTTTGACAATTTGACATGTTATAGATAAACTACAATTAAAACTTTTGACCATATGGATTAAACTTGCTTCTCTATGAATGATACATTATCAGGAGTCGCCATTTAGCTTTAAGATGATGTATCAACATCTTAAACAAAGAATTATATTAGTAGCAGGGCACAGGTGTGTGCAAGTGTTGGGTGCTAAAAAATATAGCAAAATTAATAAACAGACAGATAAATAGCATGCGAGTATATCGATGATTCTGATTGTTTTAACCTTTATCTTGCAGCTTGATTATGTTATCTATAGACGTGTTTTACGTTACTATTCCGGAGAGGAAGATGGTTTAGGTAATACTGTCGTGAACCCGCTTGTTGTCTTCGCTCTCTTAACTCTTGTACACAACATTATGCTTATTATGTGTAATGTGATTTATTTTGAAACTTCAGATATGAGAAAAGCCTTATCTCGGGATGTGGAAAAGAAGTCTATAATCCCACTCAAGAGACCAGTTACACCCGATGAACTGGAGTATGATTAGATCTGGTTGCTAAAACAAACAAGCTTGAAGACATGTTTGTTGTGAGCTTTGGATACACAGTGTTCTTTTCTGTAAACCAGAACACTAGAAGATCTTGAATTTTTATATATTTAGCAGACTTTTTACTAGAGCTGTTTGGAACCGAACACAGTTAAGTCATCCTTGGATGGAGGTTGATTGATTTAAATGCGTTAGTGTTGTTGAGTTTGACATAAGATCTTATGTATTTGGAACTGGGTTGGTTTTGCTCGTTTAGACGCATATCCGCAAATAATAACTGTGGCACTCAATCAAGTTATTGCCTAAAACCTCCATGTCAAACTTTAAAATGATCTGCTCACTTAATTTTTGTACTCAATCAAGTTAAGCTGAAGAACCTCCACGTTAGACTTTTGTAGCAGAAACCTCCTAAATCCAGTTAACTGACGATAGTTTCACGTGATACTATTCACAGCTGGAGCTAATGCAACACATGTGCACACACGAACTCAAAAAGTAAAAGAAAACGAAACACAATCAATTTATGTGGTTTGCTTGGTGTGACGTACATCCATGGATGCAACTAGCGGTATATCATTATTTAGGTGCCCACGGAATTATAAGTACATATAATCTATTTAAAATAAGACAAGAATTAGGGTAAATCTTTTAATTTCTTCCTCAACGAATCAACGACAACATACCTTACATAACCCAAAATGATATGGATATTAGAGTTGGATAAAAAGTTAAAACAATTGTTAATTTTAATCTAACAAGTGTCCCTAACCAAGGCTAGGGCCGGTTGCCACCATGGTCAAGGCTCTACACTTAATGGGCGCTCAACATTATGGGCTTTGATTTGACTACACTTTAGGTGGACTTTGCATGTGATTGTCTTCTTATATTTATGTCTGCACACGTTATTTCATTATGTTATATTTATTTTTATTCTTACTATGTTACGCTTTCACCACTCCTTTTGTTATCAATATCTTTCTATTTATCTAAATTTAGTTATGTTTGTTTGCCGTTTGTTTGCCGTTTGTTTTAGAGACAATGGTCTTTCTAGAACCCTCTTTATCCCCAACTATGTGTAAGGTTTGTCTACATCTCACCGTTCCATACCCTATAAATAGTTTTACTGTTGGTGTAATTTACCAGACATAAATAGTTTTACTATTGGTGTACTTTACGAGACATGGTTGTTGTTGGTTGATTAAGTCATTTTATTTGTTTTTAAAACTATAAAAGTGTCTTGTTGTAAACTAAAAAGGGAAATTATACTTGTATCTTAGACTATCCATTGTGGACGCACGAGCAGCACGACGCGAACGAGGTTTCAGCGCCCGTGCTCATCCCCAGCCACAACAGCCCCACGCGAACAGTCCCGGCGCGAGCACAAGCGACAGTGGTCACGTGGGTTAACGGGAAAAGTGACCTTTGGTCGGCCGTTGCTCACCCCAGCTACAACGGGGTCAAGTGACCGGAGTCACGTCGGTGGCTCGCGCGTCCACAACGGACGGCCTTAGAAGTAGGAAAAGAGTGTGTGTAGATACACATACAGCCCAAGCTGGTTGTAATATAGATAGGGCTGCTGCCACTCAGCAGCAGTAATGGCTATTCAGCTATCTGGAGTGTTTTCAACCAAAACTTCCATTTCACCACCTGTTTTTCAACGTCGTAGAAGACCGCCGTTAACCGTCTTCGCCACCGCCTCTGCCGCCCCTCCTCCTCCGTCGTCCCCTCCCACTATTCAGGCAACTAATATCTTTCCATCTATAAACTTCTTCTTCTTCACATCTGTGTTTGCTTAAATTGGCTCTTTCTTCCTCTTGATTTTAGGGTTTTCTAACTCAAAATGATGGATAATTGGATGTAATTTATGTACGAAAATTATTATTATTATTATTATTATTATTATTATTATTATTATTATTATTATTTTCATCATTTTTTTTACATCTAAGGCATAATTAATGTTCAGTAAGATAAGAAGTTGATATGATCATATGAGTTTGTTTCTAGTGCTTAAAGTTGTTTGTTCAAACTGTTGGGAACTCCTAACGATGAAACCGACTCGGCTGCAAGGCTCAAGGAGGGTTTTAAGAGTGGATAATCATGAATAAGTAAATGTTTTTTTATGTGATTTAATTATTAGGTGTAATTATCATGTCCTAGTTGTTTGGATGTCTTTAGGATAATTATGTGAACAAACCTAGTTATAGTCTTACGCGTTAGGGATTTGTAATCAAGTTTTGAGTTAGTTTCTTCATCAATAAAACTTGTTGGGTGTTGGACATAATTTTACGCTCGTTTGATCATCGATTGGGACTTGACAAACACCACCCCTCTGTAATAGAATCATTCTAATATCTAACGAAGCAGAGAACCGGAATTGTTGCAGATTGTTGGTGGGAACAATGCAAGCTGGTATGGAAATGGTAACATGAATTCTGGTAATGCAGTTGACTCTTTTGAAGAAGAGTATGATTGGGCCGATCTTGAGACTGATCTTTACCACTGGACAAAGTCATTGCGTCCTGTTCAGGTACTCTTAAGGTCCGAGTTTCCCTTAAAGAGTTTATTTTGGTGAAAAGATATCATAGTTTTTTTGGTTGACATTTTAGCCTCAATGTTTGTTATTCAGTGGTACCCTGGCCATATTGCAAAAACAGAAAGAGAACTCAAGGACCAACTGAAACTAATGGATGTTGTCATTGAAGTGAGAGATGCTAGGATTCCAATGTCCACAAGTCATCCTCAGGTAACTATTTTTATTGAAAAGACCGACTCTTGTTTAACAATAATATATGCTTTGGTCATTTATTAATTGATTCTTCCAATAACCAGATTAACAAAACATATAAATGTATGATTATTACAACTTCAAACAAAGAACAAAAGGACATACAAACACTAGCTTATACTTCTTGTTTTATTAGAGTTGATTATCTTAGTGTGATTACCGAATAGCGTATAATTCTTAATGAGGTTATTTACTGTCGATTCCAAATATTCATACTTGTAAAGCTTATGTGAATGATCAGATGGATTCATGGCTTGGTAATAGAAAGAGAATATTGGTGTTGAATAGGGAAGACATGATATCGGCTGCAGATAGGAATGCTTGGGCAGATTATTATGGCAGACAAGGAATAAAAGTTGTCTTCTCCAATGGACAGCTTGGGATGGTATTTTAACAAATTCCTTTTTAGTTAAAGAAACAACATGTGACAGGAGTTAATGGATCTCAAAAAAAATGCAGGGAACCATGAAGTTAGGAAGACTAGCAAAATCAGTAGCTGCAGGAGTTAATATGAAACGCAGAGCACGAGGGCTGCTTCCTCGTCCAGTGAGTTTTTGAAACAATTATGTGTTGATTAAGAAGTTGCAAAAACTTTATTGCTAAATACTAGTCTGATTTGTTATGAGATTTTGGAAGCTTTAAGCGTTTGAAAACACATTGGACAACTTTCAGTCTATTTGGCCCGGTCAACCCATTTGACATGTTTCCCTTTAACATGGCTTTAAGTTGTAATCCGTTTGACCTATTGGATCTAAATCACTAATAACAGCCAAAAGCAGCCCATTTTAGGTATACAGATCGAAATAGTGACATTTACGTAGCATTTTCAGCCAACTCAGTTACAGTCACTGGACAGGACAAATAAGGTCAATATTGATCAAAGTGCTATGTAGTCGTCCGTTTTCTATGTGTAAATGTCTTACCAACAATGTTGTAGAACTCGCTAGGCGCTAGTCGGCCGGTGGGGTGGGTACTAGCAATTAATCAGGATTAATCAGATCTGGATTTTTATATGTAATTTTGAGTTTTTTATATACTTACACACATTTTTACAGGTATTTTAAATAGACAGGTTTAACCCCTCCTCGGCCCATTTTTTAAGTATACATGATTAATTGCTAGAATCTACATCGTTTAGTTGGAAACTTGCCGGAATTTACAGGTTTTGGCCGGAATTACGAATTTTCGCTGAAATCTTGCTGGAATCGTCGATTTTTGGCCGGCTGACTAGGGCCGATTAGGGCGACTAGGCCGACTACCGATTAATGAAAAATTAGTCAGTTACCAAGCGACTAGCGATTAATCACCGATTAATCCCGATTTTTACAACACTGCTTACAAATGGTGCAACTAATCTTCTCGATATGTACTACCAATTACCAAATTTACTAGATCCACTAAGAATTCTAGCATATTAACATGGATATTAACCATGTAAATGTTCTCTAATGTTGTTTTCTTCACTAACTATTGTGTGATCATAATGCAACTCTAATAATTGTCTTACTAGATATGATACATTGTGTAACAGGTGCGGGCTGGAATAGTTGGCTATCCTAATGTTGGAAAGTCATCTCTAATTAACCGTTTACTAAAGCGTCGAATGTGTCCTGCCGCTCCAAGACCAGGCGTAACAAGAGTATTAAAGTAGGTAACTTTTACCAATACTTGGCAAACGGGTGGGTTCGAACAGGTTGGACAACATGCCAAAATGGTTTCGTTTCAAAACATGTTTTCTATTCCAATCAAAAAGGGTTAGGTTGAATTGGGCTGACACACCTGACACCATCAATTTCTTGTCCAAGTTTAGTTAGTTATACAGTCGATGCATTAAAATGAATGAATAAATGGGTAATGAAAATAGGAATATACATTCCCATAGGATATTGCATGCGGTGCCACCCAAGTACACCCATATATTGAAACTACTTGATAGGCCATCAAAGTCTGTACTCAGTTTCATTTATGCTAAATCGGCCAAAAACTTATCTGAATATTTAAAATAGCAACACACCATGGTATTATTTTACACCAGCATTACTTTTGATAGACCAACACTAGGGTATGTTTGCGTTTAAAAATATAAAAGGCCCATAAAGCCACAAAGTAGTTTTAATATATGGGTGGCCTTAATGATAAAAGCAGATTACACAGGTCATCTCCTCATACATTTTCCCTTTCATTTAAATAAAACAATTTAGGACGTTATATGCTTTTGAGCACAAGTAAAAGACTTTTGACCTTTAACACATTCTATTTTCTAGCTATCCCATGTAGTATGGATCCATTTTTAATATAAAGGGGTTGAAATGGCATTGTATGAGTTATTACTTTATATATAGAGAAATTTCAGATTTTTTTAATTCTTTCTATGTTGTTAAAAGGTGGGTTCGTTTTGGAAATGATCTAGAGTTGCTAGATTCACCCGGAATAATCCAATGAGGATGAGTGACCAATCAGCAGCAATAAAGCTTGCTATATGTGATGACATCGGTGAGAGATCATATGATGTTACTGATGTTGCAGGTGTTCTTGTACAAATGCTGTCAAAGCTTCCAACAGCAAGTAAGCATATGGTCCTTTTGCATTGAGATTGTTAAATATTTACCAAAAAGTTACTTATTTTTGAGATGCATTTTTTATCCTCCCTCCGTTGCTTAAAAATGCAGCATTTGACTTAGCATATAGTATAAGTAAAAATGTAGACTACTTGTCATGATTAATTTCATATATATCCTTTCTGAAAGATCAAAATTTCGTATATACCGTTTTACATTTCACATTGTCATATTAGTTCTTTTGACAATCCAACATTATTCTTGTTTGTGGTAGATAACAATATTCTATGGGAGCGTTATAAGATTGATACTGATGGCCGGTGTGGTAAAACGTAAGTTTCTTCTCACCTTTTGACTTTTGAGGTCGACTTTCTATTTGTAGTATCCATTTGTTGTATAACTTCCTCAAAAAGAACGAACTTGCACCCTTTGTTTTAAACACATGATATAAATGTTATGTTCCAAATGCACAGATTTGTCCACAAGCTTGCTGTCCAGTTGTTCAATGGAGATGACCATCAAGCAGCCTTTCGGGTCTTATCAGACTTTAGAAAAGGAGATTAGGCATGAATGCACTTGAGAGACCACCCGTTCACCTTCATGTTACATAATCAGGTAAAAGAAAAATATTAGGATGTAGATGTTTATAGAAATATATCACTGAAAAAGGAAGCATGTAAGAAATTACGAGGCTGGCATCTTTCTTGGATCATAGCTTTATTGGTAACAACCGATTTGTTTATTACATGTAGTGATTTGTAGCTAATCACAGATAGATTGGTTATCATGTCTATACAAGTAGCTTGATTTAAACGTGGTAAACACCTTATTTCTATTAGAATCCGCCTCACTCGTGATTCTCACCAAGTGTAACTGTTGCGCGCACTCATTCCACTCAATGGCATCGCCCATTAGAGAAAAATTAGAAGCAAAATTAGGGGAAGCTAATGGGTTGAAATGATAATTCCGGTTGGTTATAGTAGCCTCTATATATTGCGATTTACTTCGCCACTGTTCTTGATACTTCTAATAAAATTTGAATTTTGATTGTGTTTGTGATTGAGACTATGCTTGCTAACTTTTCATTGAGACTTAGGAGGCATAAAGCAAAACCGATATTTTCTTTATACCAATTCAAAAGGGCATCGACTTTGTAGTTCTCTTAAGATCTCAAAAAACATTTGGCCAGCCCTGTGCATGATATACATTACCGAAAAATCTGCATATCACATGGAGGCTACTCGCTAGAGTGGCATAATTGCGGGGTCGGGTCTACCACTAAAATCTATTTTTATTGAATTTAATAATTACGAATATATTATTGCTATTTTAATATTTTATTACTAGTGTTATATTAGAAGATTGTTTGGGATTGCGTTAAAAAAGTGGTTATCGACTTATTTGCTTTTTCAAAAAGTCAATAAGTTAATAAGCTGTTTGTCTAAGGGGGATACGGGTTGCTCCACTGAAACATTTTCAACCTCACCGATTTACACTAATCATACACTGTTAAATCACTTCACTGATTCACTTCGCTAAAACCGTTTTTTTGGAGGCAAAACTTCACTGATTTTTTACCCAACAATCAATTATTTCACACATAATAATAATAATAACATTATTATTATTTGAAGGGATAGGGTACCCAATCCCGCGGAGAGGTTACGACCCTATCCCAAGAAAGTCTGCGGAAGCATAACTTCACAGCAAAAGAGCCAACTCCGCGGGAATCCTCCGCGGAGAGGATGGTTCCACAGACTATAACACGTCAGACATTCCTTCACATGGATGACGTCACCAACATAAATACCCATCAGCGCGTGGTATAGCTCGCGCGAATATTCCATCAAGACTTTATGATACGAGGATGTACGGAATGAGGAATGAAGAGGATCAAATCAGACCCCGGGAGCAATCTGCGCCAATCGCATAACAGCATGTGTCATAGGTGGTCCAACAACCCCTGACACAAGGACAACAACGTGATAGCTTCCACGCACCAACCATGCCGGCTGCACTGTACATATCAGATTACTGTGCAGGCATGTCCACCTGCCACAGACATCACTTCAGACGCCACAGGCAGGCCAACAGTAACGTTGTCAGCAGAAGCGCCAACTGTACCCAACCACAGCTCGCCACGTGAAGATTTTATAAGATATTATCCACACTCCCTCACATCAACATTAATGGCACCTGATTCCCGCCATTTTTATAGGTGAAGAATATTTGGGCTTTGACCAAGGCCCAATCGAGCACAAGACTTTATGGGCCATCTCCCATGGCCCGTAACTTCTCCTAAAGGATCCGAAAATACATACACAAGAGCTAGAATAGAGCTATTTGTATTATACTTATTGTAATCCTCTCATTAATATCATTTAGCTTTCACAGTGGACGTAGGCCATTACAAGCCGAACCACTTATATGCTCTTGTTCTTCACTTATAACACACACACACACTTGTATTATTTGTTATACTTTTGGGTTTACGTTCTAACCATCGTGTGAGCGAAGGATCAGTCCTGAGCTAACACGAGTATCTAATCCACGTCGGTTTATTATTAACCGACGTTATACACTCGTTGTTTCTTCTTCTTTATTATTATTATTATTATTATTAAAAGAGCTCCCAGTTCTTGCTCTTCATCTAGGTCTTTCCATTCAACTCTTCTTCTTCACTGATTCTTCTCCATTTTTTTTCAACATCATCTGGCCGCACACCATGAAATCCCTTTTTGTAAACAAGAAGAACAGTGTTGTGGTGGTGATGGTTACAGATGGTGGTGGTGATGGTTAGAGATGGTGGTGATGATGATAGCTGGGGGAAACTTGGTATAGAAAGAAATAATATTTTATTCAAATTCATGGGTTCACATCCGTTAGATAGAACCAGAAAAAGGTCCACGGGACCCCTACCAGCACTACCAGCGGCGTGTTACCGTAATGATAGTGAGGTACCCATGACCAATTCTGGTGGTGCCCCATCCCCCTAACACAAAAGCACTTTTAGTTTTAGCTTTTCGATATGGGTTGAAAGCTATTTTCAAGAAGTTAGAAATCTTGGATTTTGGCAATTTTACACTAATAAGCTAAGCCAAACACTTTTTAGAAAACAAATTATTGACTTATTGGTTTTTCCCACTACAAAAGCTAATCCAAACATTTTTTAAAAAAAACTTATTTTTTAAAAAGTCATAAGTCAATAAGCATTTTTGACAAAAGTACTTTTGAAGTTAAATAAGCAATCCCAAACACCCTCTAGGTTGTTTATAGGGAATTGGAATTAAATAATCCTAACTTTGTCGGGTTGGAAGACAATAATCTCAACTTGAAAACTGGAATCTAACAGCCTAACTTGTCTTGGTTTTTATTTTACTGGACTAAAACCAAATGGGTTTAACCCAGTTATTTTCTGCCTACGTGACATGCCATTTTATGCATTCTATTGACCCATTTGCACTTTATGGCATGCCACATAGGCAGAAAACTAACTGGATTAAACCCAGTTAGTTTTGGTCCAGTGAAATAAAAACCAATACAAGTTGGGCCTGTTAGATTCTAGTTTTCAAGTTAGGATTATTGCTTTCCAACTTAACAAAGTTGAGATTATTTAAATCCAATTCCCCTTGTTTATTTTATATACATGTGGTATTTCCGAGCTTTGAGCCATGAATAATAAAATCCATAACGCAGTTAAACTATTAAACTGCCCCACGACCTGGATGACCAATTGATCATTGTACTATTGTGGTATGTAAGCGGGGTTTCAAATTTTGGTCATTTGGGCCCATTTACTCAATGGCAAACAAACCCAAACTTTAAGAAAGTTTATTGACAAACCAACGTTTTTTTTTTTCTAGATACAAATACTAGAAGTAAAGTTACAGGTCATTCAAATATTAATATGATATATTTTTTACGATTTCCAACTAAAAAATTGATGGAAGTTTAAAATGATAAAATACCGTCAGCTGTAAAGTTTTTAATCAAACCTATGGAAGTTTAACTTTTTTGTCCTCCCTTCATGAATTAAAATACATTAGACTATCGTTGCGGCTCACCTTGAGCCTAGATATTATCCTCTCATATCATGTCAATTGGATACTGACGTGGTACTGAATAAAGCTTATGTTTCACTTACTTGACCTGTTGTGGTTCACCTTGAGCGAGGCTTTATCCAGTTTTTTATTATTTTTTATGTTTTCTCACATAAATATTTAAATAACATCATATAAATATTAAAATAACATCACATAAATATTAAAAACCACAAATAATATTAAAAACGCGACTATTGTTGAAAGCGTGGTCTCATAGCTCTCCAAACCGCAACGCTCGGGTAGTTATCGTTTTGCATGGCATGGTACTTGTTATAGGCCCCCTCAATCGCCTCGTCTTCGTTTAAACCCGCATTGTGTTCAAGGCACTTACAAATAAACCCTCAAATATTTGTGCACTTCGACCGTAAAGCCATAAATTTTCCAGTTATCGCTTCCCTTGAACGATTGTTGTTACCCATTTGTTGATGAAATCTAGTCACAACGTGTTCCAAAAAGTTACTGCGCGCTCATGTCCTCCTTCTTGAAATGTGGTAATATAACTATTGACCAACGCGAGTTCTTCCTCCACGGTCCACACATATAAAAAGACTTTTTTTTAAATGTTGATCGATGCCAGCTCGCCAACGGCTATTTTTTAAAAAATTCTACACGCTAGCCCACGCGAGCCAGCTCGCTTGGGCTCGCTCGCGGGCACAGTAACAAGTGGGTGTTATGATTCTCGCGATCCACGTGGCTATTTTAATGGCTCACGACAACTCACTCACAGGCTACAAGGCATAGTCTTATAGATAATAGTAGCACTTATTGCACACTACCAATAAGTCATTCGTTGTAAAATATTTCATTTAGCCCCCATACTTCATAAATCATTGCATTTAGCCTTTCAATATGCTTTTAGGCATTTTTAGA
Organism: Ambrosia x helenae; assembly: GCA_030844895.1. Lineage (NCBI taxonomy): Eukaryota > Viridiplantae > Streptophyta > Magnoliopsida > Asterales > Asteraceae > Ambrosia > Ambrosia x helenae. The sequence goes on along the minus strand of JAUTDX010002427.1, from coordinate 3,011 downwards.
TACAAGGTCCGTTCTACATTGACACTTCAAGTTATATTATTTAATAGTAACACTTATTGCACATTACCAATAAGTCATTCTAACTAGTAGAATATTTCATATTGCACCTCATACTTCATTAACCATGGCATTTAGCCTTTCAATATGCTTTATGACATTTTAGATTCAAGATTCTACTTGGTTACATAAGTGGATAGCTTTTGACCTTTTGTAATATTTTGAAGAAATTGGTGTTAATGTTAATTGAAATTATTCATCTTGAGATCAACGAAAATTCTAAACATTACTTTATGATGCAGGTATTTTTGAAATTTCAATATAAAAAGACAATAGATGCAACATATTTGAAAATAAAAAAAAACGTATATCAATGTTTTATGAGTTTATGACAAAAGAAGTTATATATCGAATTGTTTTTAAGTGAAGATCAACGGTGTAGGTTTGATACCGGCATCGTATAAAACATACCATAAAACTACTGTACAAAATCGTTATTGTATGAAAAATAATGAAATAAAAAAGAAGTCAAAGTATAAATATAAATTGAATATTGAAAATTATGCAGGTTCGGTGTTTGTACGATACGGGTATCGCAAAAAGTATGGGTTCCGTTTGTGTTCGGTTGGTATAAGAGTGATGAAGATTATGATTACAGTGTTATTGGGTAAGATTACTAATTTAATTTTGTTTCCGCTCATCAATTTGAAGATTTACATAATAAAAAGTAGGGGTGTGCATGGGTCGGTTTGGGTCGGTTTTCATCATTAACCGTAACCATAACCGCTATTTCGGTTATGGGATTTTCGTAACCATAACCATAACCAAACTTCGGTTATGGTTAATCGGTTATGAATTCGGTTATGGTTCGGTTATGGTTATTTCGGTTATTAACCAAAGCTAACTTTTGGCTAAATTATAAAATTAAAAGCTCATGGGTCTAAAAAAACTCATAACCTACAATGATAGACTTAACTTGGATTGTTATTTATAAGTTAATCAAACTACCCTTTCTAGTTAAAGTACTAATGTGGGATCCCTTTTAATAAGATATTAACAAAAAAACATATTTAACCATTGGTTACAACTTATAAGTTTAATTCATCATAAAAAAAAAGAATACTACATCAATATCATGTTGTTAATAACATACTTTTATTATAGTAAAAAAAACCTCTATATAGTTAATATAGAACATAAATTTATTACATAAACTTAACAATACAAGTTCGGTTCGGTTCGGTTATATCGGTTAACCAAAGCTTCATAACCATAACCATAACCGCTCGGTCGGTTATAGAAATTTCATAACCATAACCATTGTTTATGTTGGTTATCGGTTAAAATCGATTCGGTTACGTCGGTTATGGTTTGGTTATATCGGTTATGGTTAATTTTGCTCACCCCTAATAAAAAGGTTTATCATGTTCAAGATTGAGATGTTTGGAAATAGAAGGGCCAAGATTGAGATGTGTGGATTCTTGCTGTGAGTTTTGTCATGTACTCAAAAATATCTTCCGGGAAGTTGCTAGTTGTTGTTACTCACCAACCTCCCTCCACATGAGGGCCCACCAAAATAATCCATGTATGTAAGTTTTTTAAACATTTCTTTTATAAGTTCTAATAAATTTTCATTACAAGTTATTTTATAGAAGGAGAAGAAGACAGTGATACACCTCACTTAATTATCTAGACACCCTGCTAACCAAATACAATATGTATGGGCAATATGTATCGTATAACTTTTTCAATTTTTGTAAAAATAGTAGTGTTGTCAATATCTGACAGCTGGCCTATACGGGTGGTATCATATATCTTATACATGTATGCATAGTATAAGACTACACGGTGTGCGCGAAAAGGGTAGGGGTTGTGAAGCCCCTACACGCCCACCCCACCACCCGGGGTCCAGCGTGAAGATTGGTGATGAAAGGCATTTAAGGACGTTTAGCAGGCTTTTTGTACTTTGCAGAAACGATGGCACATTTTGAAATGTCCTTGTAGTATTATGAAAAATATAGGGTTAGAAATGTGATGTACGTGTGCATTATTTATACAACATGGTTTTGAAGGATGAAGGAAAATCAATTCCCAAATATTATAGAGAGGATATGCAATGAAGATATCGTGCTGAAGCGAGAGAATCAAACTAACGTAAAATTTTTAACAGACAAACACATGACAACCTCGAGCAGATTTGTTTGAACACATTTGGAATATTCCACAAAACAACACAATGACGATGACAACGACAAGGATAATACCAAAAAGTTTTAGCCAAAATTTTGTCATATGATACAAGTTTACTAGTAGTGTAAGCCAAAAAAACCTTGCGAGCAATGACCCCTTTAAGATTATTTTTATTAACGGCGATCCTTATTAGCCTTGTGTAGTGGCCACAATATAACGCCGTTGTGACCCCCATAAGCGCCCGGCACACCGCCCCCCCAGCCGCGCTATGGGGGCGTTTGCTTGACGCGGTTGTGTGCATAACGGGGTTGTGAAGTTGGAATCTTGCAGCTTTTATTAAAGTAATGAAGTGTATGAAACTCCATTGAAGAGGTAGTGATGAAGTGTATGAAACTCCATTGAAGTATAAAGATTTTAGAGGTTGAATGGTTTAGTTTATTAAAGAAAAGGTGAAGTGAAGGTGAATGGAAGAAGTGTGAAATTTATTTATGGCTGATTAATGAATGAGTGTATTGAGAGCTGTGAGAAAATATGTTGGTAGTGTACAGGTTTTTAAATTGTTTGGATGATATGGGGGCCTCATATAGTGATATTGGATAATTGGTTGTGAAGTACTTTGTACTCTTAATGTTTATAAATATTAAAATATAATTAAAACCCTTTTATTTTTATTTAATGAAATATAATTACGTATTTAATATTCTTATTTAAATAAAAAACAATAATTAACCAATCATTACCAATCATTTATAACCCCCCTCATAACCCCCTTCCCACTACACCCTCTTTTTAACATAAACCCACTTTTATTACTTTTAATATTT
>JAUTDX010002426.1:0-36505 GCA_030844895.1 Ambrosia x helenae | reverse complement strand
AATTTTTATTAGTTTATTATATATATAATTATTATATATATATACATATTAGTTACAATTTATATTTATAGTTTTATACATACAACTCTATTGGATTTAGCTCAATATATGCATATATATACAATTTATATTTATAGTTATTGGTCTAGTCAACCCAATGATAACTTAACACTAAGTTTGATTGTAAACCCTAAGTCGTGAAAAAAACATGCTTGAATTCCTGTTCCCATTAGTTGTCCACGATCAATCATCTCCCGCTATCAATCTACGTCACAACACGGACAATCGTTCTCTGTAGTATGCTCATCACCTCACAGGCAACGAGAATATTAAAGGAAACATCCAAAATTTTATGGTATTCCGAAAACACTCGCCGCTCGTCGCTCGCTCGCTCGATGCTCGCTCGAAAAAATGTGCGCTCGAACAATGCTCGCTCGGTTTTTCGGATCGATTGTAAACGAGCCGATCGGCTCGTTCGGTTTGTAAATGAACCAAGCACGAGCAAAGGTCCGCTCGGTCGGATCGGCTCGTGAACAGCCCTAATCAAGAGGAGAAGATCAAAGCCAAAGCTTTTCTTTAATATTTTTCATTCGTGTCCTTTATAATTAATCTTCAAATGCCTTTTTATAGGCTACACATGAAAAGAAAAAACTGCATACTTAAGACCCACTAAACCACTAACTCTAATTAATAGGACTAGTAAACTAAGGAAACAATAGAAAATAACGAATTGATGGTGCATGGTTACGTGGGGTGGTTGTGCACGTATCAGTTGAGTCATGTTCTGTTTCGGTCTAGATTGCTCAATTGTGTCATTGTTCTCGCATCTGATGTTGGCCCTTCTGGTGATTCAAACATGTGAGCAGTGGTTGGTGAACCCGACTTGAGACCGGAGTCGGCCTCTTCTTCTTTAACAATACGGTCTTCGTTTGAGTGTTTGAGGAATGGTGGGTTCATGGAGATTTCTGGTTAGTAGCCACTTGAACATTAGTCCTGGTCGTCATAAAAAAGCCACCTCAAATATGTCATTATCTTTTGCCATTGATTGAACATTGTGTGTAAAAATTAATTAATTTAGTCTTTAATCTGGTGATTGTTCTTCGTAAAAAATGGCTAAAGTGTATTTGTGTATCTATTGTGTGTAAAAATTCATGCATTGGTCTATATATCACATGTGTAGTGATTATCCATTTGTAGAGTTGGAAAGACACTTTGTGACTAGTCCTCGTGTATAAAATTTCACTTAGGGTCTGTACTGCCTATATACTAGACCTTGGTGTTAAGCCAAAACTTGATTAAGCGACATTGCTTGAAAGGTCTTTATATTAATCTTTGGTGCAACCAAGAGTTCGTGAACTCACGTTAGGAAATAAATGCTAGCAAACGGGAAAGAACGGACAAAAAATATAAAAGTAACATGCCTAGAATTGAATTTATACAATACACACTGAGGAGGTTTACGGCCGCAGTGACGCAATGACAAATTAATATACATATTCTAATCTTTTGAAAGTTTATTAATTTTAAAATCATATTAGAAATATATATATTTTTTTTTAAAAAAAGTTCACCGATTTTAGTTCTTGCAATGAAAATGTTGTTAAAATATCAAGCTTCACCTTTACCATGATTGAGTCCACGTAGTCCATAGCTTCGATTAAAAGAAAGAATTTGGTTAGCCAAATCGCTACTTAGCCCATCATTGACTTGAGATTATAAAGGATTATTCTTGATAGAAAAAAAACGTTGGTTAAGCCCAAATCAAGACAAACAGGATTAAATGGGCCAGCAACTTTTGACACATGATAAGACGATTCTAACCAAATCACCAAGACACCAACTACTCATATAGGAATTTTAACATTGTTATTATTGAAACTTTTAATAAGATAAAAATGATTGTGAGTAAGAATATAACATGCATTTGAAATTTTGAATATGTAAATTTAAGCAGGTATTATTGGCTTGATACAATGGTCCAAAAAACAGCAGAAATCATGAACCTTTTATTAATCCAACAGTCATGAAACAAGATCAAGCATAATGCCCATTGCCACCATATTGGGCGCTAATACCCTTAAACTAAATCAAAAACAGAATTGAGAAATCCAATCATATTCAAATTCATACCAAGAACACTCGGATTCAGTCCAACATTATGACTAAAGACATTCCCGGGAACGTGGGGGTACCTAGACGGCTAGACTTGAACTCCAAGCTCCAACAACAAGGTATGGTTAGAGATATCGGCCACTGGCCCTGTAAACTGAATGGGACCTGGAAAAAAAACAGACTAGTAAATAATTCATGAAGTAAAATAACTTAACCTAGGCTTTAAAAATACACCGTCCCATACCCATAAGGTACCCGATTACTCTTACTGCTTTTAATTTTATTTGATGTTATTACACAAGAAAATTAGAAAGTCGGTGGATTAGTTACTTTTATTCCAATGTAACAAATATATAAAATGCTTATGGATATTGTTTGAGTAGACAGGTATGCATGTTTAAGGTAAGCGGGTTGGGTATCACCCCAACTCCAGACCACATACCCACGAAAAAATAAAAGCCAATCCCATAACGAATACTCATCGATAATGTGTTAGGTTTCAGGTTTGCTGGTTGGGTTCAGTTCGGTTCGGTTTGCCATCCCTACTACAAATTTGATTTATTAGGAGGAAAGTATATACCAGGACTAATATATCTGTTCTGAAGGGCCCACTCTTCTCGCTTTGATGCAAATTTCTTGAACGTTGCACCTAAATTTATCAGCATTTTAAGATTAAACATGTTTATGGAAAATGCTTAAATTTAAAAGAATAAAAAACAAAATCAAGAAACTCACCATCAAGTTCAACCATTGCCTTCTTTATCACAGGCTTGAATTTGCCTGAGATAAACACATAAAATGTTAAAATCTATAAAAAACAATTATATAGCATAACCAATTTAGGATGCAGATGTCTTGAGTTAAGTCATCCCCCTCTTAGTAACCAATTTAAGATTTTAATTTCAAATACACCTTTAAAAAAACAAAAAAAAAAAAAAACTTAATCAGAGAACACCAAATTTGATTATTTTTTACCATGTCTCCTCTCAACGTCCATTAATGAAGTTAAGGGAGTTCCACCAACCGTCCATTCTGCAACTGGTGCGGCTAAATTCCCAACCTTCAGTATCAGACAAAAATTAGTCCCTACAACATTTAATTCAAAAAAATGCGTAACTAAGATAATATAATTAAAAAATACAGACTGATGATATTAATCCAGTTTTTCCACTCTGAAGTAGAGCTCCAGCACCATAACCCAATGCATAGCAGTATGAAGAATCAAAGTTCGAAGCAAACCACACCTTCCTTCATATCTAAAGCATTAACATCCCAAATTAGACTATCATCATTAACTTTTTATAAAGAAAGTAAACAAATAAATAAATAAACAAAGCCCACTGCAAAACAAAACTCGAGAAGGATGAAAGTACCCGAAAAAGTGGGATTGCCCTTTAAATTGTTGTGCATATTGACCCGCTTGCTTCCTCTGTTCTAATTCTGCTTCAACCATTTGAATAAGCATTTTCTCGGTTTCAATTTTGGCAACCTAATTGTAAATAAATGTTCATACTTCATATCAGAATACCCAATACAACAATATAAAATAAACATAAAAACAACTATACTAACCTGGACATTTCCATGGGGATCTCTTTCAAGCAGCAATTGATCTTGAATTGCTGAAGGAAGCAACTCAAAAAGCTGCAAGATTGAGGAACAAGCTTCTGCTTCCAGATTCCACTCTCGTCAACGGTTTCATGAGCCAAAATTTCATTTAATTCAGCAATCAGCTGTTGCACCTGCAAAAATAACATTTACCGAGTTTTTCAGCATAAAAATGAATATGAGAATATGACTTACACAGATAAAGAATTAAATTCAACTGCAACCTCAGGAATGAAATCGATAAGTCCTTCGGGTATCAATATCACACCATAATTATAACCAAGATCAGCTCGCTTACAAATCACATCTGCTATGTAGTTTGTAACATTTTTTAGCGTCAGCTTCTTGGAGGCAACCTGCATTAAGTTTTAGATTTATTATTTATTACACAAAAAAAAAAAACTGTAACATAAATATATTATACTAATTACAATGGGATGTAATTATTCACAAAACATAGAATATTACTAATATAAACATGTAATTATATTTATTGCTTCAACTATTAAAAAGAATAAATTATGCAACTGCAGAAGTGTTGGTACCTCCTCTCCAATAAGAGTGATGTTTGGATGAGTTTGTAAAGCACATTCTAATGTAATGTGAGAAGCAGCACGTCCCATAAGCCGTACAACTGCATAAAAGCTTTTAATTATCAACCTTGCATGGTTTAAAACTTTAAGGCATTGGCCTAAAGTAGAAATAAAAAACACACTAAAAAAATCAGTCTTCATGTCCTTTGGTCAAACGTTGACCAAAGTTATAATAGAATCTCGCTATAACTGAAGTTTTAAAAAAAAATCGAGTCGGTAATTGTAATTTGAGTGAATGTAAAAAGCCAATAGGCTTACAGTGATAATATTTCCCGGTTGAACGGGCATCTATCATAACATTTCCAATCTGTTCAGCATAGATCTGCACAAGTTTTCAAATTCATCAACACTTGTAACTGCAAATGGTAACATAAAGGAACACGGAAAATATCACGATGATATGAATTCAAGAACAGAAACGAAATTACCTTACAGGCCGTATCAAATCCAAAACTTGTAGGAACTTCTTTACATTTCAAGTCCCCATCAATGGTCTTTGGGCATCCAATGACTCGAGTCTTCAAATTCTTACTCCTGAGGGATATATATATTCAAAATTTAGACACAGAGTAAGAAAATTAACAAAGCACAAGTATTGAAGTTCGTTAAGGTAAATAAATCACCTAAAATATTCAGCAAGAAGGCAAGCGTTTTGTGTTTGAATCATCTCCACCAATAACAACAAGCCCATCCAAATCAAGCTTGGTTGCTGTATCTTCAGCTTGCTTAAACTGGAACCCAGTGAATGATTACATATCGTTTTAATATAAATCCATAAATCATAAATTTGCAACGAGATAATTATAAACTAGATAACAAACCTGTTCTGGAGTCTCAATCTTATCCTCCCACTACAGATCATATCGAATCCTCCTGATGTAACGATGTTAACAGAGTTAGCAAATAGCATGAAAAACAAATATTTTAAAATTGTAAAAAAACATGTACCTGATTTCTGTAAGGATAAATATAGTCTGGAGTTAAAACCACATATTTCCCCTTCATGATCCCAGCCGGACCACCTCTAAACCCGTATAAAGTGCTTCCTTTGCAACGTTTCCTGCAAGTAATCTACAACAGAAAAAAATATATAGTCGATAAATATTTATATTTTACAAATTATTTATATAATAACAGGTGTATAAAAGATAGAATCCTAACCGAACATCCCCGATATAACATTGTGTCCTCCTGGAGCTTGACCTCCAGATAACACCACTCCTATCTTCAAAGCCGAACCTGGCTCACTCGATTCACTTGGCTTCAACACTGCTGAAGGCTGTCCAAACAGAGACGGAAAAAGCTTCGCAATCTCCTCTACATAAATTTCAATCCACAAAAGTTAATTGAAAACCCTTAACAAAACAAAGTGCCTAAAAGTAAGAGTTCCAATAAAACTTTATAAAAAGTCAACATTCAAACACTGAAAAAAACCATAAAAGAACAATCTATTTGAAAAACCACAGGGGATGCGACGGTTTAGACGTTGTTATTTGACCTCATTGAAACCTATGTCTTCATATAATTTCAAAGTATACACACACAGTGTCTCCATCAAAATATTAACAACATAAAACCTAATAATATCATTGCTGCTTCTCAACCATCCAATAAATATTATTATTAATAAAATTAAATCATAAAACCACAGGCGATGCGACTGTTTAGTCGTTATTATTTGACCCCATTGAAACCATGTCCTCTTATTAATCACACACTCGTAATAAAATCACATGATAATTTCAAACTATCCACACATAGTGTCTCCATCAACATATTAACCACATATAAAACCTAATAATAACATTTGCTACTTCTTCATCCATCCAAAAAATATTAATAATATAAAATCATTATATTTTAAAGCAACCTAACAACTTTTTTCTAGTAGATCAAATTAAAATGATAAACAAAAACGACGCAAGAACATCAAATTCACTAGATCTAATAATAAAACTGGATAACATATCTCAAACATAATAATAATAATAATAACGAAACGGAAAGTAACTAACAACAATAATAATAATAATAATATGAAAGGTGCATTATAATAAACCTGGATTGCCAGCAGCGGAACTGGAAGGACCGTCAACGACTTTAAACGGCTTTTGGAAAACAGAAGGAAGAGCAAGGGGATGATCTAGACGACTGTTTTGTACTTCACTGTAGACGGAGGATACACGGCTGATGGAGGGTGGTTTGACGGCGGTGACGTCAGCGCCGTTAGTAGTGACGAAAGAAGGTGGGGCCATTGAGTTGAAGGAGATTGGATCGGAGAGAGAATAGGAGGAGAGGTGGTTGGGTTGGGGCAGTGTGTTTTTCGGAGGGGTGAGTGTTGTGTGTATAAAATATAGGAGAAGAGGAGTTGGTGGAGATGTAGAAGGGTGGAAGGGTAAAGGTGTCTTTTTGGACTTTGGAGGGTCCGCCCCCCAACGAAAAACATGGGGTAACAACAACAATGGGTTAAAGTGTGACCTAAATCATTTGGTTGTTACTAATGGTTTTTTTACTTTTTAATATGAAATTTGGTTGTTAGTAATGGTTTTTTTACTTTTTAATATGAAACTCGTAGTGTTTTTGTTAGTAAGCCAACTAAAGAAATGTTTGTAAAAATAATATCGGTATCAGTTTTGATATATAACAACAATCATACCCGGTTTAATCTTATTTATGACAATAAGTTACTGGAGGGTTTGGTTGAGTGGAATGTAGACAAGACCTATCTATATTATAAATCTTAAAGGATAAATAGGTTGCTTCTAGTGAGACCCCAACTCTTAAGCCATGTCTAGTCATAATAGTTAAAGAAGAATGTATAAGTGTATAGATACGCTAAAAGAACAAGTAAACATAGTGTACTAAAATATTATTTTTACAACCACCAAACAAGAAATAGGTGAGAATGTATAACAAGGGGAAAAACACGCATCATATAGAAAAAACAAGCAAACAATAACATGCACAGGCCACAAACGAAACGAAACTAACAAGCTAGGCTTTAAAACGACGACTCTAATACACAAATGTATCACCCCCCCCCCCCTCCCACCTAAAAGTCCTTAACCCTTATCCTACATCTTCACGCACACATAACCTTGGCCATGTCCTCATAAAGGGGCAAGTCTATCAAATCCTGCCTAATTCGCTCCTCCAATATTAGTATAGGTCTACATATACTCTTTTTTTCCTTTCACATTAAGAGTTTTCACGGTTCTAATTGTGGTTGTTGTTTTTGTCCTCCTAACATGTCCAAACCATCTCAACCTCTATTCCTTTATCTTTTCTTACATATTAGCTACCTTAATCTATCCTTAAAAACCCCATTTCTTATCATGTCCAGCCTAATGCACCTACGCATCCATCCTAGCATTCTCATCTTTGCTACCTCTAGTTTATGTATTTGTGTCTTCTTGATGGCTTAACAATTTGTTTTGTATAGCATAGCAAGTCTAACTATAACCCTATAATTGCTCTCTAGTTACACCATCCAATATGGAGATGGTGGGCTACATCACTATCTATATCCTCATCCCTTTGAAAAAAACGATCTTAAGTAGTTGAACTTAGTTGATTGCGGGACCACTTGTCCAACATTGGTTATCTAAATGTCATCTCCATCGCCTGCACTATTAATATCACAATAAAGGTACTCACTCTTATGGTGAAATCTTTAAACCTTTAGGGGTTGTTTGTTTCAGCTCTTAATAAATTATTAATAGGACAAATGTCTGAATGATTCGGACATAGTTCACTCAGACTGTTTGTTTCGCAAGCAAATGTCTAAATCGCTTAGACATTTGCCTATGAATGAGTAAGCATTATATTGGGTCTGAATGGTCTAGACCTCTTACTAGTTCATCACTTAGTGGTTCAAACCTCTTACTGGTTCAACATTTACCCGTTATGAAGTTGCCAAACAACCCCTTACCCTCCAAAGTCTTTTGTCACTCTTCTAACCTCACATCCAAATTATGTTTATTCTCTGCAACTAATACAATATCATCCGCATAAAGCAAACACCATAAAACTACCTCCTAAATCGACTTTGATAGCTCATCAAAGACAACCGCAAAAATAAATAGGCTATTAGGAGTGTCATTACCATCACCTACACCACTAAAATCACAATAAAAATACTCAGTCTTGGAACGACTAATCCCTAAACCTTTATCATCCAAAGTTGTTTGCCGCTCCTCTAACCTCACAACCAGGCTCTGTTTACTCTCTGCAACTAATACAGTATCATTTGCAAAATGCAGGGACCACAAAACTGCCTCCTGAATCGACTTTGACAACTCATCCAATACAATCGCAAAAAAGAAACGAGCTTAACGCGAACCCTTGGTGGAGCCCTACCTCAACAAGGAAGAAATTGTATCTACTACAAGCGTTGAACGCTAGTTTTAGTCCTAACATACATATCACTAATTATATATAGGATTCTATATACTTCCCAATAACTCATCTACCCTCCAAATTATCCCAACTTAGTATGTGAGACACACTGTCGTATGCATTTTCAAGGTCTATAAACACCATATGTAGATCTCGCTTCTTCTTTCTATACTTTTTCATCAATCTCCTTACCGGTTTTGATAATACCCTATATTGGTAGCAATACCGGTATCAGTTCAGTTTGTCACATTACCAATAGAGTAATGACAATTGCTATTAGCTTATATGGTAATTCGGGAAAAAATAAAACAAATGCTTGTTCAATTTTTTTTATAAATTATCGAACATAAGTTATTAGAGAAAAGACTAAGGGCCTGTTTGGTAGCCTCTTAATGATGCTCTGAACCATGGTTCAACATTTAGGCTGTTTGTTTCAATCTAAAAAGGGCTCTGCGTCACTGATGCCTTAGATTTTGAAGAGGTAATGCTCACGAAACGTGCGAGCATATAAAGAGGTCGAGACATGATTTGGTCAACTACCCAAAAGTCACGAGACACATAGGAATACATGGCTAACACTCAGACTAGAGTGTCTTAGTATGTCTTCTAGAAAGTCCGTTGGACATCCGAAATCTTACATAATCAATGTCGGCACTACACAATTAAACAAATAGAATAATGATAGCAACGAGGGGTTGAGATGATGTCTCCCTCCCCAGGGAAACCAAGAGTGAAGCAAACGACAAGTCATCACATCATCAAGGCAATCCAACGGCTGCAGCAATACATCCATGGAGCAACACGATGGTAGAGATAACACGACATGACAACAACACATCCACGAAACATATCAACAAGGAAACACCGCACAGGAACAACACGACGACAGAGAAGTATGGCGACAAGGCAACACCGGAACGGGAACAACTTGACAGCAGAGAAACACGACAGCAAGGTAACACTGCAACAGGCATGCATCATTGACAACAACGTGAATGCACAACGGCATGATGACGCTAAATATGGAAAATCCACAGTCCACAACAGTAGTAAGCTCCGTTATGGTGAGCACGCATCCCGGTGCGTCTCAGCTCACTTGTGGGGGCGGGATTTGTATCCATGCCTTTGACCTCAAACCTATCCTCCATAGCCTCAATGGTAGGAACGATTGGGTCAACAAAGGTATCCGTAATCGTAACAGAAACGGGAACGATGGGTTCCGCCTAATTTAGCATACTTATCAGGCCGATACTGTTCATAGAGAGAACGACCGTAGGCTTGGTATGAGTCAATCGAACGATAGCAAGAGCAGCATCGACGGACTCAATCGAGGCCTGAGAACCATCGGCAATATTAGGCTTTCCAAGAGCCCAAGGAATGATAACGAGGGTTTTATGGAAGCCTTAAAGAAAATGGGGTTAACGACAACGAATTCCATCGAGACACAGACAGGGTTTATAGCGGCCTGGCAAGGGTCATAGAGACGTCTACGTCTACGTTAGTAACCTCAGCAGGAGCTTCCATATCAATGACAACATTAAACTCGACAAGCGCCATGGGGACAACACACTCAGCAAGAGCTACACACTTAGCAACGACACAAGATTTCGCTTGAGCCATAGAACAATAACAGCAGCAGCGACGTCAGGCTCGGCCGGAGCCTTAGTCTCGTCGTAGTTAAAAAAACGTATGGTCAATCTTTTCCTTGGTCAAAGAACTCCTTTGATAAACCTGCTGTGTCTTGTCTTCTTAACAAGGCAAAAGCTTTAATTTTATAATTCCACTTCAAACAACCAAACCTCCTGTATCACCAAAAACAAGACAACTCACTTATAATTATTCAAACAAGAACAACCAATAAAACAAAACCAAAACCCCAACACTGGTTCGTTTCAGTCGGCTGGAATTGGTTGATCGAAACCCTAAACGGGGTGGAGTAGCGGCGGCTTAGGGTGGTAACGGGTTGTGGCTGGTTGGAGTAGAGTGACGGGTTAGAGAGGTGACGCGCGACGGCGCGAGGTGGTGGCTGTGATATTGTTAACAGGTATGTATTCTTCCGCTGCCCTCCGCCGACCCGACACACCTGCCGGCGGAGGCGATCTTCTCGAGCGCTAGGCTCTGATACCAGTTGTTAGGATCAGAGAACACACACACGCACACGAACACAAGTATTTACGTGGTTCGGTCTAAACTGACCTACGTCCACGGGGGCAACTGGGGTATTCTTATTATTGAGTGATACCAAGATTACAAGTATAAGAGATATATTTATAGGCTCCTAATTAGGTTAAACCCTATGCTAAACTTAATCACCAAGTTAATCATACTGGGCCGGGCCTATATGTGGGCCGACGAAGACAACATCTCCAACAGATTTTTTGGCATCAAACAAAACAGAAATAACTGTTAGGGGCATTATGGTCATTTCACCTTCTGTCCCGCCAATTTTTTTGTGTTTTGCTGCTGTCCCTCTTCGGTTTATTGACCCATTTAGCTTTTATATGTTTGCAGCCTTGTGATTCAGTCTTGAACCTTCTGTTGCAGCCTTGTATGTAACCGAATTGACCCATATGCAAATTTATCCTACCTATTCTAATGTATCTTATAACTAAGTTTGCATCCAATGACTAACATACTAAATATACAATCACAAATGCAGAAAATATATGTTCAAATGTACATATTTAAACATAAACAGAAAGTTATATTTACTATTCTAACAGCCTCAGCCAGAGACGCTTCTCGTGATTCTCTGTGAGTTAAGGATCATGTGGTTTCTCAGGTGCAATTTCAAACATAGATTAATAAATATAGGTTGATTTTTTGTTACAATCCGAACAACAATGCCGTCAAATTACTGATTTTTTGCAGAATAAATAGAACAAGAGGATAATAACATAAGAATTTGTTGAACACTAACTCACATTTATCATTCCACGCATGTGTTATATATATAAACATATGTGAACCATTGCGACTGAATGATTACACCGTTTAATGGTCTGTCGGTTACGTTAATGCAACGAATTTTAACTGTTCGACTTACTTAAGCTAATAATTCCAACATAATAGTTACTAATGTCACACATAAATACATGTATATATAAAGTATAGTTTACATTAACGTTGCTAATATTTTTCGCACAGTAAATTTGCTAAAAGAGCTACAAACTGAAAATCGGCAAGTTTAATTATAATGCACACAATAGCCTAGATCCTTGTATTCAAACATATAGGCTATTACTGTAATTTTGTTGTCTTCTATTGGTAAATAACTTCGTATCCAAGTGATGCATCTTCTTCTCCCTTTAAAACACAAACACATATGGTGTCTTACCATGGGTCCTTGTTTACATCTTGTTTAACTTGGTTCATCGTAATTAATCATCATCATCATTTTCATCTGAAAGGAAATCCAAATCATAATCATAATCATAATCTGAACCGAAATCCGACTTGTAATCATCGGGATCATCCTGGATGCCATTGACAGGTTGAAGAACCAATTCAGAATCCACAACATCACTATCATATATCAAGCGTAACCCACATCTCATACATGGATTCTGATCTATCCCAAACTTAAGTTCCACAGTATCACCTGCTTCCACCACAAGTGTTGTATCGTCAAGTGGATAAAACATGATCTGCATGCCAATTCCAAGGCCCATTTTTTCTAGGCATCGACTTGTATTTTTTGTTTTATTAAAGATCTTAATAGTAAAACCCAATGCGCGATTTGTATATAAGATGATACCACAAATTTTCTTGTCCAAGTGCATTGGTGCCACGAAAGATAAAGTGTCTCCCCTGTTTCGATAACTATACAAACCGGGAATTTCCTTGTTGTTCCATTCGAGATGGATCTTCAACGGTTTACAGAAGGTTGAATCCTGTTGCAAGCAGCAGGATGCATATATATATATATATATATATATATATATATATATATATATATATAATTACAGTACACAAAAGAGCTAGCTAGTTCTATTTATTAGAAAATTTGCTTAGGAGGGATTGATTGCATACCTTGAAGGCTTTAGAACGAAAACTATAACTTGTTTGAATCAAGTCAAATGGCATTATACGTAACGACCCACACTCTATTGCTCCTATATGTTTCAAGTTTGGTGGAAGAAGTGGAAGCAATTGTAGTTCTGAACAATAGGATATGTGGAGTTCAACCAGTTGGGAAAGGTTGCTTAAGCTATCAGGAAGGCTACAAAATGTGTTTCTTGAAAGGTCTAACAACTTTAATGACACCAAATTCCCAATTTCGGCGGGTACTTGAGATACGCTGCATCCACTCATTTTTAATTCAGTTAGGTTTGTTAGGCCTGTAATTTTCATGAGAAATTGAGGGTCTTCATATCCAAGTTTGGAGCAATCATAAAAGTCGAGGACTGTTAAAGATTTTAAGTCGGACATGTTCGAAGGAAGACTCCGCAGATTTTTACAAAAATAAGCTTCTATTTTGTTCAACTTATGGAGTTGGAGAAGGCTTAGAGGTTCTTTTAACGAAGACAAAAATGGATGCATTCCCTCAAAGGTGTCAGGGAGTGAGAGTTCTCGGAGAGATGATAACTTGACTATCATTTCCCAAGGGATCTTCTTTAACTGTGGGCAGTATGATAAATTCAAGATAGCAAGTTTGTGAAGGCAACCAATAGAGCCGTGCAACTCCTTTAGGTTTGAGCAGCCTTCAAAGATAAGCTCCTCAAGATTCTCAAGGCCGTAGAAATCGCCAGTCTTCGTTAATCGTTCGGAGCAACGCACATTGAGGATTCTTAGCTTCTTGAGATTCTGGATACACATACATATAATAGAGTAAATATCATAAGCAACGTTACATGTGTGTTAAATGGGTGGTTGATATATATATATATATATATATATATATATATATATATAGTAGAGGATCCTGTAGGAAAATTGATTTGTGTGAGAAGTGTAGGAAGGATTAAGAATTGACATGTAGCCATCATGTTTTTTATTTTGGAATGATGTTTTGGGTTGTTTTGGCTTGAAAAACACTTAACACAACAATATACAAAAATTTAAAACACAATCCAATGTATTATAGTCATTAAATTTAAATTCTAGATAAAACACCCTAGTAATTACTTAAAACACTATGCTAAAGTGTTATTGACATAGTGTTTTAAGTTTTAAGCCTAAAATACATTGTTTTCGGTTATTAATTGTTATGTTTGTTGTTTTTCTAAGCAAAACAATCCAAAACATCATGAACACGTCCAAAAAAATGATGCATACATATCAATTTTTAATCCTTCCTACACTTCTCACACAAACCAATTTTTCTACAGGAACCATACCCTATATATATATATATATATATATAATCTATAATCTATAACTATTAATAAAAGAATTGACTTATCATGATATGGCATTCAATTGAGGCCTCGACCTCTCCTCGAAAGTGTCACGTGACACGTTGAGGTGAGTGTTTAATTTATTTTTATTTTGTTTTTATTATTAAAATATAATAATAAAATTAATTAAAACCCTATAAAGACATGCATATCTTAGAATTTAAAATAAAAGATTTACTTTACCAATTAAAAACAAAATTGAATTTTTTTCTCTTATGTTTCATTCCATAATTTTTAAACGTTAATATCTTTTATATACGATAAATTTTAAAGAAAAAAATTACACCAAATTAACGAGCTTTTTATTATCTTTCCAACGAGTACCATAGTGCTATATAAAAAACGAAGAAAAAAAACGACTATTTTTTGTAGGGTTTTGTTCATACAGGAAAAAAAACATAAAGTGTTCAGGTTATTCATTAATCATGTATAGGCAAGTCATTATTTATGTTCAAACCAGTAATATGAATTCTATAATATTAGAGTTATACATTGTTTAAGGTTAGACGTTAACATTGGAGATACATTGTTAATTGTTTTAGGTTAGGTGCTACCCGAAACTTTTGTGCATGTAACTGTAAAGCGTATCAGTCTATTTCGTATGTAAAATTGATAAGTCATATTAGATTTTTCAACCCCGGGACGCTCCCGGGATATAAATCTAGTATATATATATATATATATATATATATATATATATATATATATAGTGGAAGTATATAGAGAAAACCCTTGTTATATGGTAAACTCTGAAAACTCTAACTTCCCGACTTTTTTTTATGAAAATTTTAGGGTATGTAATATACATTTTTTTTAAACATTTTGAGCCAAAAAAATCGAAAAAGCGCCGAACGGTTTTTTTTTTAAAATAAAAAACGTCTACTGTTTACATATAGTTAACACATGGTTAACACCTGTTATTAGCGCTTAACATGTGTTAGTCAAAATTTTATTTATTTTAAAAAAAAAAAAATACTCGGCGCTTTCTTAGTTTTTTTGTCCCAAAATGCTTAAAATCATGTATATTACTTGCCCTATTTTTTTCAAAAAAAAAATTGAGAAGTCAGAGTTTCCAGAGTTTACCGAATAAGAATGGGTTTCCAAAATATCCTAACCCTATATATATATATATATATATATATATATATTAAAGGCCTATATCCTACATGGCACTCATATAGCAATTCCCCCTTATAAGTGTCATGTAAGATGCCATGTGCATTAAGATAATTTAGGAAAAAAAGAA
This sequence comes from Ambrosia x helenae, assembly GCA_030844895.1. Taxonomy (NCBI): domain Eukaryota; kingdom Viridiplantae; phylum Streptophyta; class Magnoliopsida; order Asterales; family Asteraceae; genus Ambrosia; species Ambrosia x helenae. The sequence goes on along the minus strand of JAUTDX010002426.1, from coordinate 21,149 downwards.
TTTAAAAACAAAATTAGATTTATTTCTCTTATGTTTCCTCTCATAATTTTTAAACGTTACTATCTTTTATATACGAGATTTTTTAAAGAAAAAAATTACATCAAATTAACGAGTCTTTTATTATCTTTCCAACGAGTACCATAGTGCTATATAAAAATCGGAGAAAAAAACGACCAAATTAACGAGCGTTTTATTATTTTTCCAAAGAGTACCACAGTGCAATATAAAAAACGAAGAAAAAAACGACTATTTTTTAGGGCTGGCAATTTAGACACGAACACGATAACCTGACATGAACCTACACGATTTTAAGAGGTTGTGTGTTTGGCCTTAACAGGTTTCGTGTCTATAACAGGTCGACACGTTAAGACCTGTTTATTTTCGTGTCGTGTTCGTGTTTACATGTTTTGTGTTCGTGTCTTATCGTGTTCGTGTCTTAACATGTCTTATCGTGTTTCTTATCGTGTCTTACCGTGTCTTGTCGTGTCTTATCGTGTCTTCTCGTGTTAACCTATTTTACTAGGTGTTCCTTATCAAGTTTTATCGTGTTAACCTGTTATACACAGGTTCGTGTTCGTGTTTGAAAAAATGACACGATTAGATTTCGTGTCGTGTTCGTGTTTACAGATTTCGTGTTCGTGTCTTAACAGGTTCGTGTAACCTGTTATGCCAGCCTTACTATTTTTTGTGGGTTTTATTCATACAAGAGAAAAAAACACAAAGTGTTCTGGTTATTCATTAATCATATATAGGCAAGTCATTAATTATGTTTAAACCAGTAAATATGAATTCTGTTTACAACAGGTGTTACCATTGGGGTTGTACATCGTTTTAGGTTATGTTTTAATATTAGAGTTATACATTGTTAATTGTTTTACACGGGAAGCTTTCCTGCATCCAACTGTAAAGCCGATCAGTCTATTTCATATGTAAAATTGATATGCCATATTAGATATGTCAAACCGGGACGCTCCCGGGATTAAATCTAGTATATAATAAAAGAAAACAATTTTAATGACATGGCACTCAAGGAGGCATTCTCCCCCTTAAGTGTGCCATGTGGCAAATTAAAAAAACAAATAATAATATAAAACCTAATATACTAAAATTAAATTGAGTTATTTTAGGAAAAAAGAATTTAAAAACAAAGTTAAATTTTTCTCTCTTATGTTTTCTCCCATAATTTTTAAACGTTAATATTTTATATACGATATTTTTTAAAGAAAAAAAATTACACCAAATTAACGAGCGTTTTATTATCTTTCCAACGAGTACCATAGTGCTATATAAAAACGGAGAAAAAAACGACTATTTTTTGTGTGGTTTCGCTCATAAAGGGAAAAAAACACAAAGTGTTCAGGTTATTCATTAATCATGTTTTTTTCGTTTAAACAAGGTTCTTATCTACGATGTTGAAATTCAGCCCAATCGCCATGCTTTCATTGGAATTTTACTCTTCTAAAAATGCATAGGTATACTTCATCAAGAGAAGCTAGGAGAAAGAATCGCGCAACACTACAACACATGGTGTCACCTTATAGCAAAGTTATTTTATTTATTTAATTACAAGAGTAATAATTATTACTATTAGTCTATTATTAGAATTGTTATATTTTTCAACCCCGGGACGCTCCCGGGATAAAAGCTAGTAATGCTATATAATTAGAGCTGCAAATTTTATTTATTGAAAGTTACGTAATACAATTCGTATGAATTTTGGTTGATTGTAAATTATCAAAAAAAAAGTTTAATGTTACCCAATAACAGACATTTTAATCAACAAATGTTTGATTAGACGTGATTTAAAAACAAATAATGAAATGAATAAACATATATTTATTGTAACGGCATGCAAATGAAGATTAAAGTAAATAAATGTAGCTTAACAAATCATACAACCAAAAAATTATAAAAAAACGATTTATGCAAAATATGATCGCATACTTATTCACAAACTTCAAAATATTTTTTATAGACAACATTTGTTATTTATTATTAACGTTGTCATCTTTATCCAATATTAGTATGTTCAGGCCATTTCTACTTTTGTCACTTGACAGCGACATACAACTGCCCATGTGTGAAAACAGGATCTTTCAAATACAGACCTTTCCAAAATAGGGTTCGTCCTTGACTCTTATTTATTGTCATTGCGAAACATAAAGTAAGAGGGAATTGTTTTCTGTTAAATCTGAAAGGAATCTTCTTATCAGATGGGGACAGCCTAATTCTCTGGATAAAAGTTCGCATTCCAATGTTACTCCCTGAAATTATTTTAGCGTCTATAACACGGTTTGATATGGCAAGACGATTTGGAATTTGTGGCTTTGAAAAGAATTTATGTCTACTTATAGGATCCCTGAACCGTTAGAATAACAAAACAGTAAAATTTGTCAAAAAAAAAACTCTGGTGAGATAAAGAAAGACATTTGGCATTGTAACTGTATTATCATCAAGAATTTAAGGTAAATATATCTAGAAGACCCTGAACTGTTTTGATGGTTTGACTCATAACCAATGACCTAAAAATCAAGCTAAAACCACGGTGAAAAATCAATACTAAAGCTACATGAGAAACTCGTTAGGAGTAAAGATAGTAACGTGGATGGGTTGAATAATATGTCAAAATGGGAGGTTTTTTATAGGGCAACCTTTTATCCATTTGACCTGTTTCAATGCTTCCTTAATCGGAATATTGTGTCTCGAACAATTCTGATCGAATAAGTCGGATTTATTTATATAGTTGAATTATAAAAATGGAAGGATTGATAATTTACGTGATTTGGTCAACGCCGCTTAAAATTAGCACAGTTATTGCAATCATGATGATGTTTAGCGTTTCATGACAATTGATTAAAGGAAAATTCTTTATAAACATAATATGATAACGTTAATCTGTCAAAGATATTTAAATGAAAGACGTAATATTCTTATTCTTAGTATCACTGAAACGCTATTTAGTTAATGTAGTCAAAGATGGAGGATTTCATGACAAATGAGGTTTTTTAATGTTATGAATCGCCTTTTAGTTAATGTTGTTACTGATAACGTAAGATGATATTTCATTACTAATTTCGTTACTAATTACTAATAAGTGTATTGTAAGACATAAAAATAAATAAAGTCAAAGAATTGACCCCATTAAAGTAACAAAAACGAAAAACGTTTTTACGTTTATCGGTCAACAATATTAAAATGAAAGTCGTTATTTGTAATATCATTGAAAATTATTTTGAATATATTATATATTTTAGGAAATTGTTAAATAGATTTAAATTATATTTATTATTAAAAGAATAGATTTAAATTGTATTTATTAAATACATTTTGTTTACCAAAATTATTGCTTGAATCTTCCTGTTATCATTAATTGAGTTTTTTTATAATTTTTGAAATAATTTGAATGTTGTTAATGATCGAGGGTTTCATGACAAATGAGGATTTTTTATATTGATGTTATGTTTATTCTTTATGTTACTATTAATAGTAATAAATGGATGACAAAAGTTAACTTAACAATTTAAATTATTTACTAATTTATTCATATAATTGAAAATTATTTTGAATATAGTATATATTTTAGTAATATATTCGTAAAAATCGTAAAAGAAAATTTTAGTTTGGTCAATAAGAAATAAATGAGATTAGAAATAAAATTAAAAATCGTAATATTAGTTTTAGAATTAGTAATATATTCGTAATTTAGTTTGGTCAATAATAAATAAATGAGAGTAACAATCGTAGTATTAGTAATATATTTATAATATAATTTAATCCGGTGTATAATAAATAAATGACACTAAAAAACGTAATAAATACCATTAAATTCGTTCAATTATTATTAATGTCATTAAAAATCATAATAAATAACATTAAAAATGAAACAATCCTTTTAAGTGCAGGAAAACTAATAATAATTCGAAAAAAATAGTAATATAAATAAGTGAGATTAAAGATTTTCAATATTAACCTCAAAAATTGTAATCAATAATTAAATCAATTACATTAAAAACATCAGCGTTTTAAATTGACTTACCAATTATCGACAAATTATTATTGACATCTTAAAATTTGCATATTACTATTGAAATTATTATTACGAATAGTAAAACTAAAATCATAAAATTAGTATTAGTATTAGTAATATATTGGGTCAACAATACTATTTTTACGATTAGTAAAACTAAAATCGTAATATTAGTATTATTATTAGTTAGTATTAGTAATTTATTCTTAATATAAAAATTTAATTCGGTCAATAAGAAATAAAGGAAATTAAAATTAAAAATCGTAATATTAGTTTCTAGTATTAGTAATTTAATTTGGTCAATAAGAAATAAATGAGATAAAAATCATAATATTAGCATTAGTATTAGTAATATGTTAGTAATTTAATTCGGTCAATAATAAATAAATGACACTAAAAAACGTAATAAATACCACTAAATTCGTTTAATTATTATTAATGTCATTAAAACAAAAAACAAATAACATTAAAAATGAATAAATCCTTTTAATTGTAGGCAAGACTAATAATAATTGAAAAAATACTAATAAAAGTAATATTAAACATAATTTCGTAAACAGAGATTAAAAATAATTTCGTAAAATAGTAATATAAATAAATAAATTCAAAAATCAAAATAAATGACATTAATAGGGGTCAATTATTATTGAAATGATTTTGATGATTATCATTTAATGAGAATTGATTAAAGGAAAGTCATAATATAAAAAATTAAATTCGGTCAATAATATTAAATATAAATTTGAAAAAACAGTAATATAAATAAAAGAGCTTAAAAATATTAACAAATAACATTAAATTCGGTCAACTATTATTAATGTCAATAAATATTATTAAACTTAATTTCGTAATAATAGATTAAACATAATTTCGTATTAATAGTAATATAAAAAAATGAGGTTAAAAAATCGTAATAAATAAAATTAAATACGGTCAATTATTATTAATGTCCATAAATAAAATTAATTCTAACATAATAAAAATATATTAAAAATAATTAAAGGAAAATCATAATATAAAGGAAATGATTTTGATGATTTTTATTTAATAAGACTTTACTAAAGGAAAGTCATAATATAAAAAATTAAATTCAGTCAATAATATTAAACATAAAGTAAAAAAATTAATATAAATAAATGAGATTAAAATTTTTAATAAATAACATGAAATTCGGTCAATTATAAAAAGGAAATGATTTTGATGATTATCATTCAATGAGAATTAATTAAAGTAAATTCATAATATAAAAAATTAAATTCGGTCAATAATATTAAACATAAATTCAAAAAAAAGTAACATAAATAAATGAGATTAAATTTTTTAATAAATAAATTAAATGCGGTCAATTATTATTAATGTAAATAAATAATATTAAACATCTTAATAAATAACATTTAAAGTTAATAAATCTTATTAATTGCAATCAAGACTAATCATAATTCGTAAACACAGTAAGATTATTATTCTTAATAAATAACCTCAAAAATCGTAATCAATAATTCAAATAAATTACATTAAAAACATAAAAGATCGTAATTTAAATTTTAAAATCAATGACTTCTTCTGGTGTTACCTTAGTAAAAAATAGCCTGTGCTGGATTGAACACCATTTAAAGACAAAATATTCGCCAATGGAAATATTTTCTGATTGAAGCAAATCAGGCCATCCAATCACAGTAACATTTACAAAAGCATTAAGTATAGTAAATTTAGAATGTCAATCTAATTATAAAATAAGAGTATTGTTAACATAATGTTTAATAATTGAATAACAAACCTAGCGAGTTGAGCAGAAATTTCTACATGCACCGGCATAGACCATGCGTACCCATCCGTAAATTTAATCTTGGTTTTTATTGATTCATTTAAGTTTTCCAATTCAGCAATCGTGTTAGGAATTATTTGCATAGTAATAAGCATTAAATAAGGAAAAAAATAAACATAAATGAGAGTTATTATGCTAAACCATAAATTTGATAAATTATACGAAATCACTTTAATCAATTAGAATTTAATCAATATTATCATTCATATAATTTAATCAATTATACAAAATCAGAGATTCAAAAATCTCGTATTAATTTAATCAATTTGTATAATTTAATCAATTTCGTATTAATAGTAATATAAATTAATGAGATTAAAAAATCGTAATAAATAACATTAATTCGGTCAATTATGGTAATCCTAAATTTCGGGAATGATTGATAATAAATCAATCATTCATACAAAAAAATTAATACGTTTTATTATGTTAAACCATAAATGAAATGATTTTAATGACAATTAATTATATTACGAAAATCATAATATAATAATTAAATTAGCAAACTAATCATATTACGGAAATCAATGAATAATGCTTAAAAATAGCAAACTAATTGCAATCATTTAAACTATAAAACTGGAAAATTGAAATGAGTTAAATGACAATTAAGTATATTACGAAAGTCATAATATAATAATTAAATTAGCAAACCAATTATATTACGGAAATCAATTAACAATGCTTAAAATTCGCAAACTAATTGGAATCAATTGAATTATAAAAATGGAAAATTGAAATGATTTTAATCACAATTAATTATATTATGAAAGTCATAATATAATAATTACATTAGCAAACTAATTATATTACGGAAATCAGTGCATAATGCTTAAAATTAGCAAACTAATTGCATTCATTTAAATTAGAAAAATGGGAAATTGAAATAATTTTAATGATAATTAATTATATTAAGGAAATTAATGAAGGATGCTTAAAATTAGCAAACTAATTGCAATCATTTGAATTATAAAACTGGAAAATTGAAATGAGTTTAATGACAATCAATTATATTACCAAAGTCAAAATATAATAATTTAATTAGCAAACTTATTACATAATAAAGCAAAAATAATAATAGGAACTAACATTAGAAGAGTATGATAGGATTACCTTGAATCGTTTGTGGAAAATCAACAAAATATGAAAGATGAAGAAGAAGGATAGAAAGATTTGTTAGGAAGAAATAGAGAATTATATTGGTGAGAATGAAAAAGTAAAAAAGAAAATGGTTTATATATACTTGAAACTTGGAGGTCCATATTCAATATGAATACCTCAAACCCTCTCTAAGGCCTTGATTCAACCCAAGTGACCTCAATTATGAAGGTGAACCTTTTGTTTATTTTTCTATGTAATTCAAGTAATATACGGAAAATGGGACTATACACTCCATTCATACGTATATTTATGTATTAAATAATAAAAAGGAAAGTTTTTAAATTTACATAGGTTTAGCCAAATTTTATGGAAATTAGACAACCTATTGGCTAATAAGAAGATATTACTTATCTATTAATAGAAATAATCTATACTCTTAATAAAACAAACTCAATTAGGACACTTGGCACTCCCTCATTTCACCTCAGTTTCTCTCTCTTCCCATATTGTGCCATGTGTCCTAACCTTAGAATTTATAAAATTTTCTTTTTTTTTAAATTGAAAAATCTATACATTAAAAGAAATGGTCAACATCCGTCAACCATTAATCACTTTCCTAAACTCAATTTAAATTCAAATTAAATGAGGTCAAAGTTTGATCTTCTAATTCAAATTTCAAAGTAAGTATTAATATTTTTTTTAAATCATACGAAAATTATTAATTACTTTGGTCAAAATAGGTCAAGGTGTTTAATAACTTTCCTAAACAATATAATCCAGATTTTTAATTTTTTTAAATAAAAAACATTTAATGACTATTCTAATTAATCAAAGACTTCTTTTGTACGCTTCTCTTTCATTCTTCTATATCTATATTCTTTCTCATTCTCATTCACTGCCTCAAACATTCGTTCCACCACAACATAAACATTGCCACCGATTATTCTCCATCGTCTCCTCTCCTTCTTCTTCAAGGTATCATCTTTCCATTCTCCTAAAAATTTCTTTTACGAATTGTGTTGTTTGTTTCAATGATATTTTATGATTAATATATTCTCTTATGTTATTTAATCTTATACATGAAAATTCCATTTGAAAACTGACGCTGCAAAATCATGTAGAGTTTGAGGTTCTTTTTGTTTATTAGTTTTGATGCGTTGTATTATTTATAAGTATTTGGTTGTTGCATATAGACAATGTATTCGATTTTGTTCACAGGGAGAAAACTTACAAATTGAGGTTAGTTACAAACATGTAAAATGTATGGTTTTATTTTATAATATTCCTATTTTTATGTAATTTTTTTTTATCTTTTGCTACAAAATGTTATGGTTCTAGATCACTAATCTTCTATGGCATGGATAGGTGGCTCGATATTGATAACATATCATACGAGTTAACAATACTAATATTGTCTCATTTTAATCACAATACTAATACAGAATCCATACGCCTCAAGTTTCTCTTCTTGATTGGTTTTTTTTTTGGAGGTTTTTTTTTGATACGTAATCAGGTATGATTTATGGTTTTTGAAGTATTTTGATTCAATATTAGGGTTTACGAATCAGTTTATGAATGTTCTTTGTTTTTTTGATTCAATATAGTGTTATATTTGTGATTCGTTTTTTGAAATCGAACTATAAACAGTAGGGTTTTGGAATCAATCTTCTATTGTTTGAAGCTGTTCGAAAAGATGGGCTGGAGAAACAATTCTCATTTCTTCAATTCCCTGCTCATTTAAAGGTTTGTATTATTATTGTATTTGAAATATAGTAGTCAACTTTTAAAACTAAGACTTTTTTTATACATATTCGCTTCACATTTATATAATTTGGTTATTATGTTTTTTTATTATCACTTATTAATAAAAAGTTAAATTTTCTCACACAGCCGTGTAGCTATAACTTATGATGGTTCTGATTTGTTGGTTTGATCTATAAAATGAGCAGCGAAGCACAAGTAATTTATGTTCATATGTTTTATATTTTATAAACCCTAGGTTTACAAAATAATAAGAAATGTTCATTGTTTTATTTTTAAAATAATTTGACTACAATTAGCTGTAATTTTAAAATATCCTTACAAAGTTTGACTACAATTATCTTTATTTTTTGAAAAAACGAGATTTGGAATGAAAAGACAAGTGTTATGATTTGTTTATTGATAAAATTAGTTGTAGTATTAAAAAAACTTGCCTTAAAAAAGTTTGACAATGATTTGAAATAAATTATTTTAAAAAAATCAAGATTTTGAAAATAAAGGAAAACTGTTAGGATTTTAAAATTTTGACTACAATTTGTTGTAGATTTATTCTAAATTAATATATTCCTAAATTACATTGGTTTCCAAAGAACAGCAAACCAAAGCATTAAAATCGTTACAAAAAAAATCCACACCTATATAAATCCAGTATTTATGATTCAAAACAATCCTAATTATCAAACTAGCTTAATTAGCGTAGAAACTCATTGTGTTTTTTTTTCTCTCATCATATTCACTGTTTTCGTATGATTTAATCTAAATACGGTTTTCAATATTATGTTATGCAGAAATAAGATTGTGAAACGGTTGGATAATAGGTTTTGATCTTCAATATCGGTTGATTAGACATGGATAGTGTTTGCGGGTTTGGATTGGTCTGGTTTGTGATTACTAAGTTTGTTGCCACATTTGGTGTAATAGATTGATTATTTAAATTTACTATATTTGAATTTTAAAAATCACGAGGTCAACTAAATTGATTAACAGTAATAATTAATAATCAGTTTTTTTTTTGTATTTTGAATAAACGAGAATGAGAAAGGAAACTGACGTAAATTAGGAACTCATTAAATTTCCTTATTACATTCAAATTACTCATTTCCTAAATTTAGTGTAATTTATATTGGTAATCGATTAAATTTCGAATCTTGAATTTCAAAATTCAAATTTAATTTCAAAATATTTAAATTCGAATTATATAAAATTTCAAATTTTGAGTTTTGGTTAATAATGGTAAGAAATTACACATACTAATTATCCTTTTATTTACACAATTAATATGATTCAAAATTCCTACATAAGTTGTGTCAACTCTTATTAATACATCAATTGATCCTATTAATTGCCCTATATATCCTAATATTAGTTTAGCTTATATTCGTAATCAGTAAATTAATGAATTATCAATTTCGAATTAAAATTCGAAACATTTAAATCGAATTTTTAATGATTTGAGTAATTGTAACAAACAATCCTACTATTACCTTTAAAATAGAGATATACTAATTAGATATTTCCTAATATATTTAAAATTTAACAAATAATAGTTTTAGTTATAAATTTCTCAAATTAGTTACAAGTTAAAATTCAAATTTTGAATACAAGAATTTGAATTGATAAATTCCAGTCCCAAATAATTGTTAATTGTTGAACCGCGTGTTCACACGGGCAATATTTTTTTATGATATGGTTACATTTTTCTATAATCATTAACACTAACGAATTTATATGTTCATCAGGACTTAGGTAAAGCTTTCGTGAAGGTATGCCGCAATGAATTTTCCTGATGTTAGCAATATAGAGTTGTTTTTTTAGTGTTTTTGGAACTACTTATCAAATTATTTATGAGCAAAATATATTTTCAATCAAACAACATTTTACATCTTTGCATGTTTTTATAGATGATATCAACATATATGGCCTAGAGGAGAAACCAAAAGGAAAAAATGTTATGGGAATACTTAACAAACAGAAGCTCACAAGTAATTTTAATGCGCTTAAAGTTTAGTTAAGATTATCTTAGACTTTATCAACATGTGCTCTTAATATAAATGTGTGTTGTTTTGATAATAAATGTCTGTATTTGTAGGTAAACTGAAAGAGATGAATGTCAAAAAGGAGAAAGCGCGAGTGAAACCACTTGGCAAAAGAGATGAATGTGGTGTATAAGGAAATTTTCAGCGATATTTGAATAAAATGTGTATTTGTTGCTTTTAAATTTTAATAAAATTTTTCTACTGTATTTTTCTTATACGTTATACTACTCTAAATAATCGTACATTGTTAAACTGCGTGTCAACGCGGGCAAATATCTAGTTTTATTGATTAAAAGGAATTGATCTCTCATTTATAAGAAATTAATGTCTAGAATATTAATTAATTACAATTAATGAGAAGCACAATTTCGGCAAGGATGTAGAAATAATTGTAACATTTACATAATTTACTTAACTTATACTAATTAATGTACACAATCACGATTTGATTTTTTTTTAATGTTATTAAATAAGCAAAACACGAATTTTGATTTAATGAAATATTTTTTCTTTGTATACTAATTAATATGGTATGTTGTAATTACAATTATGATTTTTGTTGCAAGCGTAGAGATTTTTTTTTAAGGAATTAAATTAAAAAAAGGAAAGTTTTTAAATTTACATAGGTTTAGCCAAATTTTATGGAAATTAGACAACCTATTGGCTAATTAGAAGATATTACTTATCTATTAATAGAAATAATTTTATTGATTAAAACGAATTGATCTCTGATTTATAAGAAATTAATGTCTAGAATATTAATTTATTACAATTAATGAGAAACACAATTTCGGCAAGGATGTAGAAATAATTGTAACATTTACATAATTTAAATAACTTATACTAATTAATGTACACATTCACGGTTTGATTTTTTTAAGTTTTTAAATAGTCAAAATACGATTTTTGAAATTAATTATTCTAGTTAATGTTATTAAATAGGCAATTAAAAAGGAAAGTTTTTAAATTTACATATGTTACGCTCAAATTTTTGGAAACTTGACAATCTATTGGCAAAAGTTATTGATTTTCGTAAATATTATTCTAAATAGTCAAAATACGATTTTTGAAATTAATTATTCTAGTTAATGTTATTAAATAGGCAATTAAAAACGAAAGTTTTTAAATTCACATTAAATTACGCAAAAAATTTTGGAAATTTGACAATCTATTGGCAAAAGTTTTTGAATTTTTTTAATGTTATTAAATAGTCAAAACACGATTTTTGAAATTAATTATTCTAGTTAATGTTATTAAATAGGCAATTAAAAAGGAAAGTTTTTAAATTTACATATGTTACGCTCAAATTTTTGGAAATTTGACAATCTATTGGCAAAAGGTTTTGAATTTTTTTAGTGTTATTAAATAGTCAAAATACGATTTTTGAAATTAATTATTGTAGTTAATGTTATTAAATAGGCAATTAAAAAGGAAAGTTTTTAAATTTACAATGGTTACGCCAAATTTTTTGGAAACAAAGATAATTATCCAGAGGAAATTTACAATCATACCAAAACTCTTGCGGAAGGGTCATGCATGACCTTGAAGAATTGCTCTCCCTTGTGATAAGCCATATTCGCAACTTTGTATTCGGATGGTAGTCTAGTATTCAAATGACAAAACAATCAAAACATTCAATGAATATCATATTTGACTCATAAACATAAAGATGACAATGAATCACCTATGGATCTCAAATGAAAAAAGATCCAACCACAGTTAATTAAAGCCTAACCATTTCATATACAATTATTAACTTAACAATCTGATCTTGCTTCCATTTTACGGATTGTATTCAAGATGTACATTATAATTAAAACGCTAAGAATGAAGATTTTGTCTTCAAATATGAAAATGGTTAGGCATTAAATATTGTTTCCAGATTTTGTCTTCAAATATGAAGATTTTGTCTTCAAAACCGGATTGAATATGGAGTTGTTCCTCAAATCGTTAAATGTTTGCATATTATCACTAACCATTATAAATCACGATGTATTCCTTCGATATTCAATCCGGTTACATGAAAGTAATGTTTTCATATAACATAACATAAAAGATTTACAGGTTTGAGAACCATATGTATTGATCTTGCTTCGATCTAATGAAAAAGAAAACATACCTAGAATGAAGAATGAAAAAAAAGAAGAGTGAATAAAGGTAATTGGAAGATTTGTTAGTTAGGTATTGGAGGAGTATAATGGAAGAATGTAGGAATGTAGGAAATAAAAATTAGAAAGAGTATTTATAGGGAGCTAGTTGGAGCTCCATATTGAAAATGGATAGCTCAAACACTCTCTAAGGGCTCCATTCAACCCAATCTCACCTCAATTATTATATAGATAGATTGTCCAAACATATTTAGTACTGGAGAAGGGCGCTGGAGGTGGAGCGCACCAACGCTGGAACGTGGAAACATATATTAGATGCAAAATATCGGTTTATTGATCCATATAGTCATATATTTACCTCATTTATATTATTTTATTGGGTACGATAAATAAAAATAAAAGAACATTAAAAAATTATAAAAATTAAAAACCTTAAACTATCGAACACAAACAAATATGTTACCGAACGTTCAAGAACATAAACGAACGAACACTACCTCTGTTCATGTTCGTTCGTTTAACTAAACGAACGGAATTTTTTGTTCGTGTTCGTTCATTTATCAAACGAACGAACACAAACGAACTTCCAACCGAAACTGTTCATGAACTGTTCGCTGAAAGTTCAGTTCATTTGCAGTCCTATATATAATTAATAAAAAATTATGTTTAAAAAAGATATGTTTTTTATGGTTGAAAAAATCGGTGTATTATATTAATAGAATCTATATCTATATTAATAAAGGAAAATACTAAAGTTGACATGACGCTTAATGAGGTCATCCTCCTCTTTGGGTATGCCACGTGGCATCATCCCTCTTATTTCCCCCCAAAAACCTTTTTCTCTCTCATGTTTTCCCCACACAATTTTTAAACGTTAATAACTTTAATATACGAGATTTTAAAAAAAAATTACATCACATATTATCTTTCCAACGAGTACCATAGTGCTATACAAAAAACGAAAAAAAACCCCACTTTTTTTGTGGGTTTTTTGTTCATACAAGAAAAAACAACACAATGTGTTCAGGTAATTCATTAATCATGTCTAGGCAAGTCATTAATCATGACAGTTCACAAGCCAACGTGGACACGTTGCAACCCACATCAGCACCCAAAGAGACATGCGCGCGTGCACCCACGCGCGGAATGTCCTTAAGCCACTTTTGGTACGAGGTACAGAAGTTAACGAAAGGAAGATTCAGCAAGATCCCGGACATAGCACACACCAACAGAATGGCGACACGTGGCACGGGCGGTATAACGGCCACTGACAGAAACGGCGACGTGACTCCTTCCATGCTTCCTCCATACTGTCATCAACAGTGACGACAGACATACCCCTGCTGTTGTCAGACGTCATATCAGACGACAGCAGGTAGGTTGACTACTGTAGCAAGACGAATACCGCCGACCACCAATCAGGAGTTGCCACGTGTCCGCCTCGGATGACGACTGAACAGTAATCTGACGTCATCTACAGGACTCAGCTTTTCCCGCCATTTTCTGGAAGCCTTTGTTTGGGCTTTTGGATGGGCCCAAGCCAGATTTGCTACTCATGGGCATCTCAACTAAGCCCACGAGCTAGGTTTACTTGTAACTCTTTGTATACTCCAAGTAATATTGACCGGCTCTTCACAGTGGACGTAGGTCATTACTCGACCGAACCACTTACATCTTGTGTTCTTACCTACACATACGCACACTCACTCGTATTATCTTTCTCTCGGGTTTAACCTAAAGGTTTGGGTAAAGGATAGTATTTGTAGTTACATTGGTATAAACCCCTCGGTGATTAGCAATAATCTCCAACATACTTATTGTTTTTTTCAGATATAATCTAGTAAAATATAATGTAATTTGTTAACATGTACAACCGTTAAGTAAAAAACTAAACATTTATGGTTTATTTAAAATATTAATAATTAATTTTATATTAAACTTATCTCGTTAATAATATAATAACTATCTTTAAGTAGGAAAAAAATTATCCATAATTAAGTAACATATAAGTAAATAATATTTTTAACTAAAAGATAAGTTTCCTTAATTAAGTATAAGAAATAATAATAAGTATACATACTTAAGTAGGACAAAGAAGTGGAAAAAACAGATGACTCCAATGAAAGACACATGTCCAAACTTATATTGGTTATTAGATTGTACAAATATTATA
Source organism: Ambrosia x helenae (assembly GCA_030844895.1). Lineage (NCBI taxonomy): Eukaryota > Viridiplantae > Streptophyta > Magnoliopsida > Asterales > Asteraceae > Ambrosia > Ambrosia x helenae. Next base: position 6,118 of record JAUTDX010002426.1, on the reverse strand, counting down.
CTATATAGAACACATTTCATAAGACATTATAAGATACCCAAAAGTTAAGTATTTTTTAAAATTTAATGTATAAGGTATAACCCTAAAATAGGGTAAATTAGTCTTTCAAATACTAATTACACTTTAGTTCTCTCAGGTTCACTAAACTTGTGCTTATTTAAGTAACAATTACTTTTTTCTCCTAATTTTAATGCAACTTAATAGAAATTGTGGGATAGTTGCCTTAAAACAAGGGAGAAAATGTACCTATTATTAAAAAGAAAAAGTTGAGTAAGTTAAGGAAAATAAGATAATGGGAGCAAAGTATAATTAGTGTTAAAAGATTAATTTACCTATGTTTTAAGATTGTTTACATTCTAGAAAACTCTTAATTTTTGGGTATCTTAAAATGTCCATAAGAAATTCAATATATATAGTATAGATATTTGTGTGTAGAAATGATTGTATACATATGTACCAGGGATTATACACATATGTACTCATGATTACACATTATGTGTAGAAATGATTGTACATATATGTCTTTAAAAAACCATTGTAGTTCTACACATGATTATACCCATATGTACATTAAAAAAAAATGTGTAGAGAAAATGTTTAGTTCAGAATAGTTCTCAATTAGCAAGTGGTTATCTTATAATCCATACCCTATATATGGAATTTAAGTAATAGAAACACAAGGATTTATGTGGAAAACCCAAATCGACAAAACCACGGGTGGTGGAAGCCGAGAAACAACTCACTATAATTTGCAGTGTTACAAATTTAGAGTATTTGAAAATAGACATAAAGTATTTTTGTATATCTATTGTATATGTGGCTTTGAGTGTGTGTATTCGTGATGGTACTTAATGGTGGCACAATTTGAGAGAGGTGCTTCAAGCCTTATTTATAGGAAAAAAAAACAAATGTGAACGCCTGACACTTGATCTTCTTTAGGGGTGTAATCGAACCGAACCGAGCCGAGCCAGGCTAAACTCGAGCTCGAGCTTGAACTTAAACGAGCCAGCTCGGCTCGGCTCTATTTTTTTGGTCGAGCTGTAAAGCCGAGTTCGAGCTCGGCTCGTAAATGTTCGAGCCGAGTTCGTTATTTTTTTAAAATATTTATAAAATAAAAAACAAAAAAAAAAATAAAAATAAAATTACACATATACATGTATATTTTTTTATTTTTCTAATATTTTAATGAATGACACTGATAATATTATTTGTATAATTTGTGTTTTTGTTCTATTATTTTTTTATATTTTATTAATTAATTCAAAGTATTATTAAGTATATAAAAGATGTTTATTGAGCCACAAACCGAGCCAAGACCCCTAGCTGGAGCTCGACTCGATTTGTAATTGAGCCGGCTCAGCTCGGCTTGATAACAAAACGAGCTTTTTCGAGTCGAGCTTTTTTCGAGTGAGATTCGAGCGAGTTGCGTGCCGCAAGCATTTTGTACACCCTAATCTTCTTTGGTGTAAAGTTTCTTCACCAACTTTTCTTCCTCTCATTGTATATATTCTAATGAGCCATTTTTTTGTTGTACTTTGTGCATAAGGAGTTGTATGTGTTGTATGTTGTTGTATATTGTGCATAGGGTGTTGCACATTTCACCTTCTACCCTCTTTCTTTTTCTTTTTTTACTTTTAACACAAATATTTTCATCTTTTACAATTTAACACTAACAATTTTAATTTTCCACTTCTAACCCAAAACTTCTCATTTTTTTTACTTTTAACGCCAAGATTTTCATCTTTTACAATTTAACCCTAACACTTTTTTTTCTTTCAACTTTGGTCTCACGTAATTTTCATCTTATGCAATTTAACACGTCATAACGAGCGTGCGTGGTTCTACGATTTTACGCCTTCTTTTCATTCGGTGTTATTTTTCCTTTTTTTATTTATTTTGCTTTTACGAACTTTTTGGTGTTAGTGATCGGTGGTGGTGGTGTGGCATTAGTGCTACTTGGTATGGTTTTACACCCCCGCCGCAACGCGCGGGGGCTTAATACTAGTTTTTTTTTACTAAAAATCAAACTTATGCGCCGATCAATGTGCACCACACATTTCAAGTTAAGAATTCAAGTTGGATTTGAATTGTAACACACAATTCAAATTGGAATTGAATTGTGACAATGATATGTTACACCTTTAGCCCTTTGAGTTATGATACTTTAGCATTTGGAAGACAAAACACTTCAATATCCACCTTGACTTCAAAATGCAACAAGTAACACACTATCATGCACCGTAGCAAACTCGAAAACTCCATAAGAAACTGCAATCCCCATATAGAGAAAAATTGACTCCACAAAATAAAATACTTCCTCCACCACGAGCCAATCAGGCTCAATTGTGATCAGAAACACCCATCAACTCCAAACAAACATAGTTTGAACTTAGCTACTGGAAGACCCTTAGTGAACACATCAGCGGGATAATAATCTGTGTCAATCCAATCACTTTTCTTAATGATATCACGCACAAAATAATAACGAATATCAATGTGCTTTGTTCGGTTATGAAACATCTTATCTTTACTTAAGAAGATAGCACTTTGATTATCACAGAGAACTGTGGTAACCTTTATTCTATCATCGAGTTCTTTAAATAATCCTTTCAACTAGATATCTTCCTTAACTGCTTCTGTAATCACCATATACTCTGCCTCCGTAGAAGACAGTGCAACTGTAGACTGCAACTGGGCTTTCAAACTAATAGCACAACCATTTAGGGTAAACACATACCCCGTCATTGATCTTTGCTTATCCAAATCTTTTCCATAATCTGAATCAACATACCCAAGCACCCAATGTTAGATTTACAATAATGTAAACCCATGGAAGAAGTACCGCGCAAATAGCGAAAAATCCATTGTACTGCTCTCCAATGTTCTTTTTCCGGGTTCGCCATATATCTACTAACCATGCTAACAACATAAGCCAAATCAGGGCGCGTGCTAACAACATGGTACACGTGCCATATACTCCATATCAGTCTCAGTAGTATGACTCAAAGCAGATGATAGCTTGAAATGAGCGGCAATAGGTGTGTTGACAGGTTTTACTTCATTTATGTTGAAGCGTCTTAAGACTTTCTCAATACAACTTTTCTGAGTAAGATGCAAGACCTTAGACTTCCTGTAACAAACAATTCCCATACCTAAAATCTTCTTGGCAGCTCATAAGTCCTTCCTTTCAAAGTCAGCTTTCACTGGTCTTTTAATCTCTGAATCTCCTTCATATGTTTTGCTGCGATCAACATGTCATCCACGTATAAAAGTAACTAGATCATTGAACCATCTTCACAATTCTTGTAATAAACGCAACTATCACGGGTGCACCTTTTGAATTCGTGACTGGTCATAAATGAATCAAACCTTTTATGCCATTGTCTAGGAGACTACATGAGACCATAAAGAGATTTATTCAATTTACACGCGTAGTCCTCCTTGCCAGGAATAGCAAAGCCTTCGGGCTGTTGCATGAAAATCTCTTCCTCAAGCTTACCATTTAAGAAAGCTGTAGTAACATCAAGTTGCTCTAATTTATAATGATCAGTAGAAGCAACCAACCCCAACAATACACGAATGGAAGTATGCTTGACAACTGGGGAATAAATGTCGGTATTGTCAATGCCAGGAATCTGATAGTAGCCTTTAGCTACTAACCGAGCTTTATACCTTGGTTTCTCATTTGGGTTGATAGGTTCTTGAGCTTGCAGACCCACTTGCATTTAACTGGCCTTTTCCCTTTCGGAATAGGAACTAAATCCCAAGTACCACTTCTTTGCAAGGATACCATCTCATTATACATAGCAATAATCCAATCACTTGAGTCTTCAGACTTGACAACCTTATCATAGTTCACAAGCTCCATTGCCGAATCAATATCATCAGCAACAGTAAGAGCATAAGCAACAAGATTGGTTTCAGCATACCTCTTCGGAGGAATAACTTGTCTTCTTGGCCTATCTCTTGCAATGCTTGGAGTAGTAGCTTGTGGTTGTGAGGGTGTTAGATCCTCAACAACAACATGTTCATCTAACGATGAAGACTCTTGATGCTCAACTATACTCTGATCAGTGGTAGGTGAAGTAAGAAGCTCCACCTCCACTTGAGATTGCTCTTTTCTTGCTTCGGATGATGCATTGGATGTATCTATACCTTTTGAAGAGTTTGAAACTGGCTGAATCATTCTAGATTCATCAAAAGTAACATCTCTTGAGATAATAACTTTCTTTAGATCAAAGCTCCATAACTTGTAACCTTTTTACCCCTGGATTGTACCCAAGAAAAACACACTTGATTGCTTTCGCTTCTAATTTCCCATTGTCAACATGTGCATATGTTGGACATCCAAAAGGTTTTAAACCTATATAATCGGCATGTTTTCCGGACCATAACTCAAATGGAGTTTTCTTCTCAATTGCCCGTGATGGTGATCCGTTTATAAGATAACAGGCAGTCGAAGAAGCCTCCGCCCAAAAGAACTTTGGCAATTTGGAATTAGAAAGCATACACCGGACCTTTTTCCAAAATGGTGCGATTCATCATTTCGGCTACACCATTTTGTTGAGGCGTATAGACCACCGTGCGGTGTCGAGTGATGCCTTCCTTTCGGCAATAGGCATTACACTCTTCTGAGCAAAACTCGAGTCCATTATCCGTGCGAAAATACTTTAGCACCAATCCTGACTGCTTTTCAACCTAAACTTTTCAATTTCTGAAGGTGGAAAACACATCTCCCTTGTGTTTCAAGAAGAAAGACCACACCTTCCTCGAGAAATCATCAATGATAGTGAGCATATAATTAGCTCCACCTTTCGAAGCAACACGAGCCGATCCCCATAAATCCGAGTTAACATAGTCAAGTGGTCCTTTCGTTGTATGAATGCCACTTAGAAAACTCACCGTTTTGCCTTGCCATACACACAGTCTTCACAAAACTCTAAATCAACAATCTTTTATTCACCAAGTAATCCTATTCGACTCAATTCGGACATGCCTTGAAAACTCATATGGCCGAGTTGAAGATGCCAAAGACAGGACTGATCGAATCAGAAAGTGAATTTAAAACAACAACAGCATAACACGAAATTGTTTGCCCGTCAAGAAAATAAAGGTCTGAGGTTTTTCTTTTGGCTCTCAGTTTGACAAAACCATCTTTGAATACCCTGAGAACTCTACCTTTATTGGTAAACTCGTATCCTTTTTAATAAAGGAGCTAAGAGATAGCAATTTTCTTCTGAGGTCAGGAACATATCTAACATTCCCAATGGTTCGGATAACACCGTCAAACTACGGATTCTGACTGAGCCATGTCCAACAACCAACTTATTGCCCATTAAGACATAACCCTGATTAACCTTTTCAAATGTATAAAACCAACTTCTGTTGTGAACATTATGAACAGTACAATCAGAATCAAGTATCCATTCATTAGTGGAATCCAGCTTAGCTTATCTGAATGAACTGTCAGGAGATTCTCCAATACAACCGTCCTTTGCTACATCGGCTTCACCCGAAGTGCTAGCTTGTTTTCCATTTGTTGCTGCTTCTCTTTATTTTTCAACTTGAAAACATTCATCAATCACATGTCCCTTCTTGTGCCAGTAATTGCAAAACTTTTGTTTGCCTTAGACTTGGATCTCGTTCTGTTGGAAGATTGAGGTTTTTACTCCTAACTATTGCTCTTCCTCTGTTATTTAAAACCTTCGGCTTTCACATCACTAGAACCACCATCTGTAATATGCTTCATATTTTCTTTTGAATCCAAAGCTGTATAAACTTCATCTAAGATAAGAGTGTCACGGTTATAGATGATAGTATCACAAAAATGGCTGTAGGATTCGAGCAATGATGACAGTTAAAAATAAAGCCCAAATCTTCATCTTCATACTGAACATCCATTTTCTCTAAGTTATTGACTAACTCTTTGAATGCAGAAACATGTTCAGCTACAGAACCTCTTCCAACCATTTTGAGATTGAACGACCGTTGCTTTAGATGCAACTTGTTTGGTAGGGTCTTCGTCACATCAACAATTCTCCAACTTTATTCATAAAGAAGCCGCTGAAGTTTCTTTCAAAACATCTTGCCTAAACATCGTTTGATAAGTGCAAACGAA
>JAUTDX010002425.1:0-51271 GCA_030844895.1 Ambrosia x helenae | reverse complement strand
TTGCATGAAAAAATGTCGCAAAAAAAACCGCACCAAATGTGATGTTTTGATGCCATCAGTGTAGCAAAAGCTTGACATTTATCATATATATGTAGCCCTAACGTCCTTCATTATGCCCCACCATGCCACGTCACTAGCACGCGTGTCAACTTTTTTATTGGCATGGCTTTCTGTTTCAGGCTACTCTTATTATCCTCTAATATCCTTACACCAAATAATCTATTCAAATTACAGATATGTCCTTTCTCTTAAGTTATAACTTTTGAGTAAGTGTTAGTTTACTATTCGATTATAAAAATAATTACAATATTTTGATTTCTTGAAAATAGAGTCACTTTTTATATACGTAGGACAAAAGGTCATCTCCTTTCAAAGATAGAGGTGCCCATGCCAACACAACATAGGCACACCTGAGGTTTTAGTTTATGGATTTTATTCTTTTATCAAAACTTAATGAAAAAAAAAAGAAAAGAAATGAGAATTATATTTGATAATAATAAAACTCGTGATCATTTATTTGTAAATTTGTTTGTTTGCCTTTTTTTTTTTTTTTTTTGTAAATGCTTGTAACAATAGACTTATTATTATTATTTTTTTTTGTATATATTAATTTGGGTGATGTTTACCTGGAAAGCTATTGTCTTTGTTAACTGAGTTGTTTACCTGGTGGTTGGGACCCTAAAAATCAACACGTCTCGATAAGTTGTAGCAATGATCAAACTTTACTATTATTTTTTTTAAACGATCTATTTAATTGATATATTTTATGTCTTAAGAATGTAATATTGTATGTGTTAGCAGTACTAAACATTTATTCCCATCAAGAATTTAGTACTATATAAGTCAAATGTATTGAACAATGTCGTCATGAACAATTAATAACAGTTAATATCATGTTTACAATTAGAAACAACGAAAGTAAATTCACATAAAAATAACTTATTAATTCTTTTCAAATATACATGTAGTGGATTAAAAAAACCCAATTTGTGAAAAGAGCATAGAAGGATCGAGATCACTGATCACATACATCTTTTAATGATCAAGACTGTATTCTAATAAAATATAAATATAGCTAGAAGAGGGGAAAATGAAACATAGTTGTAACTAAGTTTCACTTATAAAACAACATATTTTTATCATTTTTCTAATCTTTGAGTTTTTTAAATTACGTTATTATTTTTTTTAAATGATCGACATAAAAAGTTCTAAATTAAATTTGTTGAGCACTTTTTAATTTGACAATAGTTTAGCTATATATTATGATAAATGGATTATATTTATAACTATGTTATATGGTATGTTTAATTCATTACCGTACTTCTACTAACTTTTAGGTTTTGGAGTTTAATTTGTTTTATAATGAATTTTGATGCATTTTTAACTATAAGAGGGCCTTTTAACAACGTATGAATGGGTAAGTGCTGATTTAGTAAGAGATCTGAATGGTTAAGTGTTAACATATTAAGTAGTTTGATTGGACATTTGAATGGGTTTTTGCATCAACCGAATATAGCAGCCCGTTTTCGTTTTGCAGGCAGCAGCAAACGAGCACAGACCTCACGTTTCCAAGCTCTGATTCAATCATATTTGCATCCGGATCTGACTGGATAAGAGGCCTGGTCAGACAATTTTTGTTCAGATCTTGCTCGGCCAAACAGCCTCTGGTTTGACCAAGTCAGACGTGCGCCCAGTCAAAGCCATTCAGACACAAACAAACAGGACCTAACACCACAACCACATCACAATATATTACTATTAAACTGTATACACTTAGCTAAATTGCTACAAATGCCCTTTACTCTAAAATTTAAACATGTACATATCTTGTAATGTCTAAATTCATTCCTATATATATGTAGTTTTTCTTTAAAAAAAACAGTTTTTATATTTGCAAGTCTTTATATATTAGACCTGAGCAATTCACCAATTTTCAAAAAAAAAAAACCAATTTATTTAATTAATCTAAATAACAAATCCAATCTGGGTTCACATGTCACATAATTAATTAGGAAAGCAACCCTTCATTCAATTGTTACATCTTAATCACTATGATAATACTAATATTCACATTATTTATTTGTCAATATTACTTTATTTTTTTAGAGAATGACAGAACACACCTGAAAATAAAAATAAATAAATACTCACTTTCTCTTCAATTTAATCACAGTTTTCAGTTTACAACTTTGGTCGTTTATTTCACTTTCGGAAAACGTACAAACTAATATTTATTTGTGCGCATCGTTGTAATCGCGATTGAAATACAAAACACCAATGTGAAAACGATATATTTTTTCTTTTTGACTATTAGTTTCCAATAAAAATCACTTTAAACATATTTAGCTTTCAAAACTAATAATTAAAAATAACTAAAATTTATAATTTTGTACGATTTTGTTATTTGGAATCCGACTTATAAGTTATAACCTACTAATATATATATTGTACTTTATTGCCATGTGATAAGAAATTGACAGGTAAATATAACAATTCTCCCACCTAAATATTAATCTTTCGCCAATCATATTGTAGCCTAGTAGTTGTAATGGAGGTGGAAAGGTTTACCCAATTTGTGGGGTTCCTGCTCTTGGAAGTCACAGGTTCGAATCTCACTCAGAGTATGGTTATTCTAAAATGAGGGGCTGAATCTTAAGGGGGCCCGAAGACCGGACCTGAAAAGGTGCGAGGCTTCGTTATAGGTGTATACCGTTGACCGTTCAAAAATAATAATAATCTTTCAACATTTTGCCTATAAAATACATTTATTAAATTTATTTTATACGGTTGTACCCATGATATTACCATGGTCTTCTATAATAACCATATAAATACCGTTCAAAAAAAAAAACATATAAACATCAACTTCTGTAATTTCTTCAACCTAAAATCTCTCTCTCTCTCTTCTCTCTCTTCTCTCTCTCTATAGATATATGCTGATGCTTTTTGTCTAATTAGTTTCTTAAATCATTGAACTCAAGCTGGATATTAACATAAACATGGAGAGTACGGATTCATCATCAGGTTCAAAACAACCACAGTTTACCACCAGGCTTCCGGTTCCATCCTACTGAAGAAGAGCTGGTGGTTCACTACCTCAAGAAGAAAGCCGCATCCGCACCGTTACCGGTCTCGATAATTGCTGAAGTTGATCTCTACAAGTTTGATCCATGGGACCTTCCAGGTTTTTAAATAGTTTTTTTTAACTGCGTACTTATTCTACTCTTAAATAATTCTATATCTGCACCTTGTAGGATTTGAAACGTTTCTCATGTTTTTTAATTACGAAAAAAATGATTGGTTAACTTTATTAAATTTATTTATTGGTTTATTTTGACTCTTTTACTTTTTTTTATACATATGTGATTGTAGCTAAGGCAACGTTTGGTGAGGAAGAGTGGTATTTCTTCAGTCCGAGGGACAGGAAGTACCCGAACGGAGCGCGGCCGAATAGGGCCGCGGTTTCTGGTTATTGGAAAGCTACTGGAACTGATAAGCCGGTTTTGACGTCCGGGGGAACTCAGAAAGTTGGTGTCAAGAAAGCGCTAGTGTTCTATGGTGGAAAGCCACCCAAAGGGTCTAAAACGAATTGGATCATGCATGAGTATCGTCTTACTGATAATAAAACCATATCGAAGCCACCAGGATGTGACCCCGTCAATAAAAAAGCTTCTTTGAGGGTACGTAATTCATCAAGTCTTTTGTTTTTTTTAACAACCAACAAAAGCCCGATGACCTGGGTAATTTATCAACTTAAATTTCACTTTTTGGCGGTAAGGATTTTATTTCTTGAAGTTAGGTCGGGTGGGATGAGAGTGGATTTGTCCTCACTCCATCTCGTTAGGCCCTACCAATAGCTGTGCCGAGTTACAAAGCTATCAGTTGATATTACCAGTATACTTTGTTTTTTTGACGGTCAAAGATTTTATTTCTTGATACTAGTGGGATGAGAACAATATCTTTGTTCTCATCCCATCTTCTCTAACCCTATCAGTAGCTCTACACAGCTATTGGCAGGGTTAAGTTTTAATGGTACACTTTATTTAATTTTTTTCTTTTAGTAAAAATTTCCTGATAATTACTGGCGGACGTATAACAATGAATTTAATTTTATTTCAGTTGGATGATTGGGTGTTATGTCGAATATACAAGAAGAACACTATGCAGAGGCCGATGGACAGCGACGGTAGCGATCACCCAATGACCGGTATGTTAGCATCAATACCACCTTCGATATCACTTGGTGTCACAAGACCAACAGGGTTCAATACAATGTTTGAGAATCAAGAACAAAACGGTGTATTCGATACTATGTTAACCTCAAACTTAAACTCAAACGTCAACATCACAACCTCGAATCTTCTTCCTGTCAAAAGATCCATCCCAGGTTTCTTTTGGGACAATGAAGCCAATAATAATAATAATTCACCATACACCAAAAGGTTTATTTCAGATAGCAATAGTTTGGTCACAACAACAACTGAAGAAAACAACGGTGGTGGTTCCATTGCTAGTCTTTTGGGCCAGCAACAAGCATTGTTAGGCTCCGTTGGAGACGCGAGCGTTTATCGACAACAATATCAGTTACCTTCGATGAATTGGTATTAGTAGATGATCATTTTTGTTCAAGTGGTTATAAATGGAAGATGCTGAACTGGTTGATCTTATTTATGGTATTTATGAAGGTGTGTGTATATATATAAAACACTATGATATTGTATATGGTTTCGATTGAGTAACTTGAAGATAGATGCAACTTAAGGATGAATAGTGAGAGGCTCAACCTTTAGTGAGTAATTTGATTTGAAAGATGAGTTTTTAGCAACGGCAATTGTCTGTAATTTGCTGCCAATTTTAGATGATTGTGGGGTGCTACAGCTGATATATGTATAGAGATGCAGATAATTAATTAATGGAGATCATACTTTTTTATTGTTATACTTATTATAATAAATCATGGTTTTAGTTTAAACTATAACTTTTTTTTTATTTATAAAATGAAGTTGAAATTTTTACATATTTTCTTTTTAATTTTTTTTCTGATTTTGTGTGTATTAAACCATCGTGTACACTACAAAGTATAGGAGTTTCATAGACGAATATGTAAATTATCGCTGAGCGAAGAAAGTAACCATCGTGAATCTTTGGATAAGCGCGGTAAAATAACCAGACGTAAAAGACTTCGCCCACAAATAATTGACCTATCTATCTTATCATGATGATGTTAGCTTTTTTCTTTGGGTTATTTCTTAAGTTTAATATTTATTTTTTGTGACACTAAAAATGCATATATGGTTTTTGGAAGTTTTCTTTAAAGTAAAAGCTTTCATCTTCTTTTTATGGTATTTTTCCATCCATTGATGATCACTATACAAACCACAACAGGTAAAATATGATTGTATCTTTTTATTTTGTGACTACTTAAGCTTTAAAACTATGCAAAAAAATGGTGTAACGTCTCTATTATATTAAAAATTGTATACATCTCTATATGTTAATAGTCACATAGACCTTTTCGGTTCAATAAATCATCATTACCATATATGAATATAATTTAATTTATTCTTTTCTCTAATTATAATCTTGTTACCTTTGATTTATTCTAGTCAATTATTTTGGTTGTTTATATATATATATTGTTATATGATACCCATCACTTCTTGTTGAATTAAATCATTGAAACTTAATAAAATAAATTACTAGCTTGCCTATTAAGCATAACATCATCCAAGAAAAGTATAATGTCTGCACATGAAATATTAGTACTTTTTTTTTAATTTTTTTTTTGTAGGAAAGCTCCATTTAATTTTGGATAACATTATATACTGTTAATTTCATTCAATTCATGAAAGCTTCGATAATGTTTTAGTTAAGATGATCATATACTATACAACAATTATATTCAATTACAATAACATGTAAAATGTTGCTTTTAGTTGTTTATATATATAAATATTTAACATGAAAAACATGCACGATATATGCAATACTTTTTAATTGAAAATATTGTTTTTGAATATTTTTTATTACTAAAATTATGAACTTCATTTGTTGTTAACGTTAACAAGCTAAACTAAGTTCGACACACCATTGTCCTCCTCCACAAGTTTCGTACACCTCGTCATCATCCTCCACTTGTTTCAACATCACCATATTCGTCATCAGTAGAATATTTTTCGGAATTTGTACTTCTAGAAATCTCCTTTCACATTGTTGTGTTGTGGAAACTTTTTTTTTTAATGTTTAATAAAAAAAATTGATTTTATGGAGTACCAACCCGAGAATCAAATTGTCAAGAATGTTTCTAAAGAGCACCTTTTCTTTAAAAAAAAGTCCCTTGTCATGCATGGTTGTGATGAAGATGTTGAAAGTTAATCCTAAAATACGTACGCATATTGAGTTGAATGTTGAAGGACCAAAATTGAAAGATTGATTTAGATTAGTTTGAATGTTTTGAATTATCTTATATGATTATGATAGTGACTTAGTATTGGATTATGATTACTAGAAGTATTTGAGTAGGATTAGTATGGTTAATTTAGTATAAATAGGGGTCTAGGTTATTGGTTTTATTTGTCCCTTTTGTCAGTTTGTTTGATTGAATAGAAAGAGTCGCGGGTTCGTCCCCCAAAATATCTCGTGTTCGTGTTTGATCTAATTGTTTGGGCCAATAGAAGATGTGTTCTAACTTCACTTGCAAACATTTAATTGGAGATACTTGATGGAGAGCCATAGGGTGATTCTTGTGTAGGTTTTGACTTTTCGTTTCCATATGACTTTGATCTCTTTTGAATGGGGTAAGAGTGTAAGACGGGGATTTTTTCTAAGAACTCTATGAAATTTAAAGCGTTAATTCAATATATATATGAATAAGACCAGATAGATCCTTTGTATATTGGGTCGAATTATCACAACGGTTGAGGTGAAACGTTGCCACATTTGGGCATAACCACTACAATTAGACTGATGGGTGTGGTCTTGAGGACATGAGGTGGCTTCGGCCTCGAGTTGGAACACCCCCCCCCCCCCCTTTATTTTTCAGGGTGTTCGGGGTTAACTCCCCGTTTGTACCGAAGCATGTCATTGGCCTTTTTTTTTTAATCAAACTTTATGTAATAAAAAAAATGAAGGGGGATTGGGGGAATACCATTTCCGAACTTTGGAAGAGGAAAGGGGAAAATAAGGTGGCGCTGATGTGGCACTTGGGGGAGTTAGGGGAAATGTATACCACACCATATAGTCTTATATCAGTATGTAGCTACTTCAACACTATTATTTCATTAGTAGCAACTTTGATGCCAGTGAAATACTAAGCTGCTCACTATCGCACCTCAACGCGACCTCAGCCAGTAAAGTCGATGCACCCATTGGTGGATCTAGACCAAAATTTTAGGGGTAACCTTTAGTGGTATTTAGGGGTAGCATAATATGAAGAGCGTAAAAAATACGCAAATTTTCCACTACGCCTAAAAATTGAGGGGTAGCGGGCGCTACCTCTCCTCCTATAAGTCCGCCACTGGATGCACCCCATAGGGGGTTGTGCCGCCTTGGAACTTGCCACCGTATAGGGGATTCACCTCTTACAACCTTGCAGGTTCTTTAGTATTGAAATCAAAAGAATCATCATCATCATCATCATCATACTTAGTTTATCCCACCTATAGCAAAGCTAGGGTCTGAGGAGGGTAAGATATAGACAGCCTTACCTCTATACCTAAGAATAGAGAGGCTGCTTCCAGTGAGACCACCGGCTCGATGTGGTTTGGTATCAAGCCTTGGACATAAGTCATAGAACACTTAGCAATCGGGACAAACCCGATCGGTGCATGTACCTCTTTATCTTTTGGCTATCAACGCCACCACATGATACATGATTAACAATAACAATCGAAAAGCATATAAAATTATTTGATTTTTAAAATAAATAAAGTTAGACATATAAAGTTGATGAAGTTGGATTTAAATTAGAACGCGAACACGACTTTTACATCTGATTCCTTCTCGACCTCTACCAAATACATACCGGGTATCTTATCTACTGAAAAATCATTGGTTTAAAGATCTTATGCTTAGTAAAGAAAGTGAACTTTGTTTTTTATCATATATGCAATTTTGTACTCCACTCATTTATATTTTCCTTAATTTTTTTAGTAGACCGATATCATAAGGAATCATTATACTAAAACCGCATAAATTATTAAATCACACTAATATGTCTTTCCATTGTTAGTAAACATGACAAATCAACTTTATCACTTCGTGTAGGTGGCTGATTTTGGTATAGTCTTAATATGGACTTTGATTTTTTTCTTTAATGGAGGACTTGATGCTTGTTAACAACAATACCACAAGAAATCATCTACTACCCCATTAAATTGTCTTCAAATAAATATACCTTTTTATACAATACGTACACGTATGTGATGCATATATACGTATACTTATAGAAATATGTGGTAGATCGATAAGATGAATACGTAGAAGAATAAATTGATTTCTAACTATGTACAAGCCTCACTTCTATACGATTATAGCATAATTAATATCTCAATTGCAAATTAAGTATGTCACAGTGATTAGAATATCAATAACACTTGGGTACCATAACTTTTTATATGTCATATTTAGCACTTTTCATTTCCCTAGCTAACCATGGACATTCATGATGATATTAAACAAAATCCATGTCATTATGTATTTTACTCCCGATCGAAGAGTTTTCTTTTATTTTTTTTTATTTCTTTTGTCATCAAGTTAACCGGCATTAAAGAAGCGTTTCTTTGGTTCGACTAGGATATAAGGTTTTGGACCTTTGGTGGTGGCAGAGACTGTTCAATCTATTCCAAGACATAAAGTGAGATTTTATGTTTAAGGTTTTTTTTAGAGTTTACATGAAAATTTAATTATTATAAATTAAAGAATTTTTAATTTTCAAGATCTGTTTGTTACTAATAAATGTACAAATTGTCATCTAAAGAATTGGTCAAAATGGTATTTAAAAAGTTGAGAGGGTGTAAATGTAAATGTTAAAAGTTGAAGAGGTGAGTAAAAAAAAGTAAAACTTATATCATGTCATTGGTTTTTTATTAACACATGTCCACGACAATTTTTAAATTTGGAATTTGGGCATGTTACTTTCCACGAGTTGATTGGAGTTTTAATCCGGATTAAGTAATTTTTTTAAACGGTGAAATTCATTCAAAACTTATAAACCCATAAATGGAGGAGGAAAACAACAATTCACATAATTACAAATTTACATCACTCTTTTCAAGTCAACGACTTTAACCTAACTCTATTTTTCGCCCAAAGGAAACCCAACGTCTTAACCTCACTAATAATGTCTTCCATACGGGCCGTCTTGTTCTCAAACTTGAGCTTATTTTGAGCCTTCCATAAACACCAACAACTAAGAGCATTCACAACCCATCCATCAAACCCTAACTCATCTTTAAAATTAAAAAAAAAAAAAAAACTACTAAAAACACACTACAACCCATCCACCATTTTATACCCCATCTCTATATTATAAAAAATTATTATCCTAGCTTTTCATATATGAAAAGTTACTATGCACCCTACACCAAATTATCGTGAATGTGTTTTAACAAGAAATATAATAAAATAAGCGTTTGTGAGTAAGGGTGGACGGGGTGGTATGTGATGGCCACCCCGCCGTGATGGTCACGAACACTGACCCGCCTTTCCAATCACGCCCGCGATGCAATCAGCATGTGATGAGCATCACAGCCAAAGAGACGTTTGGCAACGGTCTGCTAACCGTTAGCCAACCGTTGTAAAAAAAATTTAATAATTAAACCCTCTATATAACCTCATTTTTTCAACCAAAATTAATACCACAACAATCAGACAATATCTCAAACAATCAAGCATACCTCAATCAAAAGAAATTCAATCTCAAAAAAATGGAAGGATCGAGCAAGAAACAATCGGCTACGAAGCGAAAGTTTAGACCAAAGGTTTGGTTTAATTTAGGCAAACCGGCTAGGTTTCATCAAGACGAACCACAAACCCCACAACTTACACACCAAGCGTATCAAACCCAACAAATGTCCACCCCACCCTTTCAAAACCAAGGTTTTCAAAACCCTATGTTTCAAACCCAACGATTTAACCACCCGAACCAATACCCACTACGCTACTCCCAACCCAACATGCCAACCCAAGTCAAATCTGAGGTGTTCCAAGTAGCTCTCGATCCGATTGATGAGCCAATGTTCAACCGTTTTGGGATTCACGAACCATACCAAAATACCCTGTATCGTAACCCGGATCCCAGCATAGACTCGGATGGAGATGGAGAGGAAGATGAATAAGAAGAAGAAGATAAAGAGGAAGAAGAGGTGATACAAGTGCAACCCCCACCAAGGGCACGGCGTGGGAAAAATATAACGTCGAATGTGAAAACGCTTTAAAACGCAATAAGAGGAGGTCGCCTTGGTAAAGGCGTTTTTACATATTTCTGAGGACAAACACGTCGGAAATCAACAACCAAGAGACACCTCTTGGAATCGAGTCATGGCCCACTTTTCGCAACTTCTCGGTGGAACTAAACGTCACATGGATCAAATAACCAGTAAATGGAGCGATTCATATAAAAAAAATGAGTGCATTCCACTACATGGGTTTAGTAATTGAAGAGATATGTACCCGCGCGTGTGCACGGCCCCACATTTCCACACACGTCAGCAGAAGCCCTGACTAAACCTTCTAGAAGCCTGCGCATGTAAACCTCGTACATGCCAGCTGTGACCCGACAAAGAAAGGGACGTGCAGCCAATCTTTATTCCCTGCTCCATGATCACCTGCAGGTACGAGGTACAGAAAGGACGATCACAAGACACGTGGACCTATCATAGGAGGACAACGCCCAAGCTCCAACGGTTGACAAACGCGTGGGACCCGCGCTAGACAGTTGTCATTCCCAATTCAACCAATCACAGAACAGCTCTGAGGCCTGATATACGTTAAAATATACATATATGAATCCCGATTAAACTCCCACATTACTCATTTTCGACCATTATTGCACGAATTCGGTACTTAATCGCTTTGTATTGTTATTGCAGGTCTTAAACGACGCCCCGAAGACAAAGTCGAAGAAAACGGACGGAATCTGGACTGAACGGACAGTTGCTGCACATTCAGACGAATCTAGGCCATCTGCACGGCCGTGCAGACTCACTTGACTTGGACACAACGAGCTGCACTGCCAGTGCAGCTGCTCGTGCATACGTGGTTCCCGGACACCCTGATCCGCACTCACGTGCACATGCCCGTGCGACCCACCTTCTCGGCTGCACTGCCAGTGCATCAGCCAGTGCAGCCCATCGTTCTCGGACACCACCTGATCAGCACGACCGTGCGAGCCCCAAGATATTTTCAGGAACCAATAGCCGACTTGCCTGTCACATCACAAAGTTAAAGTGCACGGTCGTGCACAAAAACGAAATTTGTATAAAAACAGAGCATAACTTACTGAATAGGCATTGGGTATTTTCTGGGCGATTTGGGGCGATTTCCAGGGCTGAAGAATTGCTGCAAAGGCGAGGAACAAGCTCGGGAACTCATTCGGATCAACTATCATCATCCAATCCATCACATTTGCGTTTTTATGGTTTGATCTTATAATCTATCTCTGATTCAAATCTAATTTTGTATGTTTATTGTGATGTTATTGTTATAGATTGTATGCCTACGGGTAAAAACACTAGTATTTAGTATGTAAAAACAATCATTTGTGTAGTTTAATCATGTCTTGTATGATATTGGCGTTTTTCATGTTGAATCTTGATGATCATAGTGCAACCTTGTTTCATTGTTGTTGGATTTGTGATTATGTTTAAATGACTTTGATGATTATCATTTGTGTTAGTCGGATACATGTTGAAAAACCGTCCGTTTAATCGATCGGTAGTAAACTAGTTAACTTGTTAATGTGTTTACACCATGAAACTGTAACCGGGTATTGGTTTGGTTAAAGTCAGTTAAATAATGATTAGAAATGCTTATCGGCGTGTAAAAGAGTTTAAAAAGCTTAATGGTGTTGTTACTAATCTTTGACACGGTTAATGATCTTTGCTAGTTATTTTTGTTAAAATGGCGATCTTAGTAGATTCGTGTTCAAAGTTGGTAAAATGGAATAGGTTGTGAAATGCTCAACTTTATGCTAGTCTCGGTGGTTGTATTGTGTATTCGGTATTGCTTTCCTTGATTAGTGAGGTTAGAAAACTCTTACGGATGACTAACTTATCTTTAGAAGATTTGCATGAGATCATATCAGTTGCTCGCTAATGAATAACTTGAGGTGGTTAATGTGTGTTTATCGTGTTAGCTTTCTGTATAGTTGTCATGTTAGGATTCCCGAAAGGGATACTAATTGTCTGAAAATGGGAATGTTGATCACACGCCTTTGTATCATATGATATGTACGTAGATGACATGCTATGGTTGGTATTATATAGTCTTTAAAGTTACATTTTGTATTTGGAGTCTTACATATGTTAGTTTAATGTGTTAGAATTAATTTAGTTAAACAAACTTCAACTATCTTTTCTTACTGGTAAATCGGGGATAGAGTTTTAGTACTATTGCGTCCGCTCGCGTCCATGGATCGATATCTGGTTCTTATCTCAGCTTACTACATATATGACAGGGTACACTTGCCTTTTTGTGTGTGTTTTAATGTTAAGGTCTAAACCATTTTTATAAATATTAAAACCAAACGTGTGTTAAAATCCATTGAAAATATGTGCGTTTGGCTCACGTCAAGGCCTATAAATACCCCTTCTCCCTGAGGAAAAGGGATTCTGTCACTCTCGCAAGCAACTAGACTCAGAGAATTCTAGATAGTTGTGAAAGATAGATTATAGTCGAAACATTGCAATGATTTATGTTCGAGTATCTGTAGTCGTCCAGTCCATTATTAATAAAGTATCTATAGATTGTGCTCGTCCATATTAATTGTTATATTGGTGTTTCTTAAGTAATGTTTTATTTTTATTTAAAAAAATTTGAGTGTGATTGTATCATTCCACTACATGGGTTTTGTGATGAAATGTAATGGAATGTGGTGGTAAAAATGATATTGGGTGTGATAGTGTGATGGTGTGATTCTATCACTCACCACCCCCATCCACCCTAAGATAAAGATAAATATGATGGATAGGATGTGGGAGGTTTCTTAAAATAAAAGATAAATTTTAAAAAGTATGATTTTTAGTTAAATTATAGGGTAAAGAATGGTGAATAGGATGTGAATGCTCTAATAATGATAATACCGTGAAAGATCTCCTTAGCATTCCCTGTAAGCCCCACATGGTTATGAACATCTAGGAGATAAAACCGCAACAAAGAAGCACCCCTGAAAAAATATGATCGACAGTTTCTTCAGCTTCCCCACACAGAGGGCAGAAAGCATCCTCGACCCAAATATTCCTTCTTTGAAGCGCACATGTTGTTGGAATTCTGTCTAACTCCGCATCCCACATAAGGATATTACACTTAATGGGAACCCGCTTGCACCATTGGAAAACATGTCAGCTGCTGTAATCCTCTTCGCCGAAGGTTTCTGACTGCCCCGACACTAAAATTTGGAGTTAATTACAAAAGACATCTATACTTTTTGGAACTTACACCAAAGTGGTGTTATTTTTTATACCATGTATTATGGGCATGTGGGCTTTGTTGGGGCTTCAACGAGAAAAATAAGTGTTCTCGTATGTTGTCATGTAGGCGATTTTTTTTTTCATTATTGAAACCACTAAAGGGTAATGTGAAAGGGCTTCATTTTGGGGCTACATTAATCATAGTTTAATCGTTATATTGTTTTAAGTAGTGGAGTTACTGTACTATGCGGGGTACATTCCGCGAGTTTCATTTCGGCTTATTGAACTAATGGTACTCGATAACATATATTATATTCGACCTGACTCGGTTCATGCGCTACGCAGCATGAGTTTGATCAGTCTTGTATCGGCCCTATCACTAGTTATAGCAACCGAAAGTTTAAACCCTAAATAAGTATATTATATATGACCTGGCCTAATTATAAATAATATTTATAGGCTTTGTCTATTTAGACACCCTTGAAATCTATTTGGACACCCTGTATATGCCTCGTATAGGGTTATATGAGGAATATAAAGGACAAAAAGCTGAACACTGACTTCAAGGCAATGATTGACTGCAACTTGGTACCTTATACGACCCATATAGATCAATATGAGGCATATCAAGCCTAGTATTAAAACCAATACTAGGCTTGGAAACTGATATGGGTGTGCCCAGATATGGATCATATTGAGCAATACGACCCATGTAAGGGTCTTTTTTTTATTTTTTTTATATAGTTTCATTTTTATTGTTTTTAAATAACTAAAAAATACTAAATTAACTTTAAAAAATCCAAAAATTAACAAAAAAAAATAGTTATATTCAGTCCAATAATTCAAACACGCTTTTCGCTTTTTCGAACAATTTTTTTTCGAACACGTTTTTTTTTTCGAACACGTTTTTTTTTCGAACACGTCTTTTTTCGAATACGTTTTTTTTTTAACACGTTTTATTCAAAAACGTTTTTCTCCGAACACGTTTTTTCGAACACGTTTTTTTCGAACACGTTTTTTTTCGAACACGTTTTTTCAAACACGTTTTTTTTCAAACACGTTTTTTTTTTTCGAACACGTTTTTTTTTTTCGAACACGTTTTTTTTCAAACACGTTTTTTTCAAACACGTTTTTTCTCCGAACACGTTTTTTCGAACACGTTTTTTTTTCGAACACGTTTTTTTTTTCAAACACGTTTTTTCGAACACGTTTTTTTTTTCAAACACGTTTTTTTTTTCGAAAACGTTTTTTTCGAACACATTTTTTTTTCGAACACGTTTTTTTTCGAACACGTTTTTTTTCGAACACGTTTTTTTCGAACAAGTTTTTTTTCGAACACGTTTTTTTTCGAACACGTTTTTTTTCAAACACGTTTTTTTTTCAAACACGTTTTTTTTTTCAAACACGTTTTTTCGAACACGTTTTTTTTTTCAAACACGTTTTTTTTTTCGAACACGTTTTTTTTCGAACACGTTTTTTTTTTCGAACGCGTTTTTTTTCGAACGCGTTTTTTTTCAAACACGTTTTTTCTCCAAACACATTTTTTCGAACACGTTTTTTCGAACACGTTTTTTTCAAACACGTTTTTTTTTTTCAAACACGTTTTTTTTTTCAAACACGTTTTTTTTTTCAAACACGTTTTTTCGAACACGTTTTTTTTTCAAACACGTTTTTTTTTCGAACGCGTTTTTTTTCGAACACGTTTTTTTTCGAACACGTTTTTTTTTTCGAACACGTTTTTTTTCGAACGCGTTTTTTTCAAACACGTTTTTTCTCCGAACACGTTTTTTCGAACACGTTTTTTTCGAACACGTTTTTTTCAAACACGTTTTTTCAAACACGTTTTTTTTCAAACACGTTTTTTTTGAAAAAAAAAAACGTTTTCAAAGAATAAACGTTTTCGAAGAATAAACGTGTTCGAAAAAAAACGTGTTCGGAAAAAAACGTGTTCGAAAAAAAACGTTTTCGAAAAAACGTTTTCGAAAAAAAAACGTGTTCGAAAAAAACGTTTTCGAAAAAACGTTTTCGAAAAAAAACGTGTTCGAAAAAAACGTGTTCGAAAAAAAAACGTGTTCGGAAAAAAACGTGTTCGAAAAAAAAGGAGTTCGAAAAAACGTGTTCGAAAAAAAAACGTGTTCGAAAAAAACGTTTTCGAAAAAACGTTTTCGAAAAAAAACGTGTTCGAAAAAAACGTGTTCGAAAAAAACGTGTTCGGAAAAAAATGTGTTCGAAAAAAAAGGAGTTCGAAAAAACGTGTTCGAAAAAAAACGTGTTAAAAAAAACGTGTTCGAAAAAAACGTTTTCGAAAAAACGTGTTCGAAAAAAAACGTGTTCGAAAAAAACGTTTTCGAAAAAAAAACGTGTTCGAAAAAAAACGTGTTCGGAAAAAAACGTGTTCGAAAAAAAAGGAGTTCGAAAAAACGTGTTCGAAAAAAAAAACGTGTTCGAAAAAAACGTTTTCGAAAAAACGTTTTCGAAAAAAAACGTGTTCGAAAAAAACGTGTTCGAAAAAAAACGTGTTCGGAAAAAAACGTGTTCGAAAAAAAAGGAGTTCGAAAAAACGTGTTCGAAAAAAAAACGTGTTCGAAAAAAACGTTTTCGAAAAAACGTTTTCGAAAAAAAACGTGTTCGAAAAAAACGTGTTCGAAAAAAACGTGTTCGGAAAAAAATGTGTTCGAAAAAAAAGGAGTTCGAAAAAACGTGTTCGAAAAAAAAACGTGTTAAAAAAAACGTGTTCGAAAAAAACGTTTTCGAAAAAACGTGTTCGAAAAAAAACGTGTTCGAAAAAAACGTGTTCGAAAAAAACGTGTTCGAAAAAACGTGTTCGGAGAAAAAACGTGTTTGAAAAACAACGTGTTCGAAAAAAACGTGTTCGGAAAATAAACGTGTTCGAAAAAAACGTGTTCGAAAAAAACGTGTTCTAAAAAACGTGTTCGGAGAAAAAACGTGTTTGAAAAAAAACGTGTTCGAAAAAAAACGTGTTCGAAAAAAACGTGTTCGAAAAAAAACGTGTTCGGAAAAAAACGTCTTCGAAAAAAAAAACGAGTTCGAAAAAACGTGTTCAGAAAAAACGTTTTCGAAAAAACGTGTTCGAAAAAAAAACGTGTTCGGAAAAAAAAACGTGTTTGAAAAAAAACAAGTTCGAAAAAACGTGTTTGAAAAAAAACGTGTTAAAAAACGTTTTCGAAAAAAAAGGCGTTCGTAAAAAAATGTGTTCGAAAAAACGTGTTTGAATTTTTGGACTGAATATAACTAATTTTTTTTTTGTTAATTTTTGGATTTTTTAAAGTTAATTTAGTATTTTTAGTTATTTAAAAACAATAAAAATGAAAATATATAAAAAAAATTAAAAAAAGACCCTTATATGGTTCGTATTGCCCAATATGACACATATCTGGGCACCCCAATATCACTTTCCAAGTCCAGTATTGGTACTAATACTAGGCTTGATATGCCAAGTATTGCCCAATACTAGGCATATCAAGGCTTTTTTTATTTTTTTAATACAATATTATTGTTTAAAAATACTAAATTTACTTTTAAAAATCCCAAAAAATAAAAAAAATAAAGTTTTATTGATTTGAACTCTATTTTAAAAAAATTAGATGTTTTTGTTACAAAGATGAGACATATTCGTTTTTTTTAATTGTTTGGTTTGTTTTTGTTGGTTTTGAAGATGTTTGTTTTCTTTTGTTTCAAATGTATTAAATACTACGATCAATCGACTTAAAAAAAAACACTTTCTCAAACAAATCTTATAACTTCTTCAAACTTTATATTGTTTATATAATTTCTTCAAACTCACCAAAAAAGAATAAACATCTTCAATACCACTCAAAACAAAACCAAACAAAAGAAATATTTTTTATAAAATAATACTGGTAACAAAAAGTTGTAATTTTGTTAAAATAATATTGGAATGAATATAACTAACTTTTCGTCAATTTTTGGATTTTTTTAAAGTTAATTTAGTATTTTTAGTTATTTAAAAACAATAAAAATGAAAATATACAAAAAATAAAAATAGACCATAATATGCCTCATATTGATCTATATGAGGCATATTACTTTATTGTTTTCTGTGTTGTTCATCATTAATTAGCTAGAAGACAAAAATTGTACTTCAATATGCCTCATATAGGTCCATATGAGGAGTATTAACTTTATTGTTTTCAGTGTTAGTCAACATCAGATAGCTAAAAGACAAAAATTGCACACCAATATGCCCCATATAGCTCTATACGAGGCATACTTAGGGTGTCCAAATAACTTTTTGGGGTGTCCAAATAGTATGACCCTATTTATATCGAAACATAAATAAAAATATGTGTGTCGTAACATTATATATTGTTATAAAACAAAAACAACATATGTTTAAACTAAATGATATTGCTAAAATAATTAAATAAATTGACTGAAAAAGAAACGCTAGGTGTTAAGCACTCATTTACCATGCAATATTCATTTCCAATTGAAAATGTTATTAAGATCCTATAACTTTCATTATTAAAGTATAAAACATATTAAAAGTTGTGCCAATGATGTCCAGCCCAGCTGGTCGAAGGTGAGAGGGTTTACTTTTTAGGGAGGTTCCCGCCCGGACTTGGTCTCAGGTTCGAGTCCCCCCACTCGCACTAAGGGGTGAGAAATTCAACACCCGCGTTTGGCCTGGATTCGAACTAGGGTTGAGAGGTTGTGCATCGTTTGGATTCTCCGCTTAAACACACCTTCCCAAAAAAAAAGGTTGTGGTCATAGTGAATTTCCACATAACCAATGGGGGGAGTCACCTTGGAATTTGGATGGAGAGTGTGCCTCTACCCACCGTAACTAGCCCCAAGTTTTAGTGTGTGTGATTTTCTAATTAAAGCCCAAGTGCCAATAGCCCAAGTGCCCATATCGAAATCTGAAAGGCCCATATCTGAAGGCTTGTTTTGTTTGAACATAACTGAACTGGAAATACGACTAGCATGTGGTATTGATTTAAGAGCACCTACAATCTTTTGTGTGCGGAGAGTACACTCCACCAGATGGACCAAACAATCCCAACCCCCTCATTGTAGGCATCGGTTCACTTGGTTATGGTCGGTTAGAGCGGACGCCGGACGGTTCAAAAGGAGAATTGTGGAGGCCCTTTGTACTTTATGATTAAACTAAAAAAATGGTTGTTTTTTTTTGTGTGTGGGTATGTCAAGAACCTGATAGGAACCAGACCTAGGAACGGGGGTATAAAGTAAAACCCAGTAGAACCGGTTCGGGTATGGCCGGTCCCGGTAGAAACCCGATACTTGAGTACAACCGGGTATTATTGTTTGGAGCCAAAATTTTTAAGTAACCGTTGGAATCGGTTCCTAACGGTAATATAGCCATTAGGAACTCGTTATTTGCCATTTTACCATCCTAGTTTACTATAAATAGGCGTATAATGTTTATTATTGTATTACACCACTTCTCTAACTCTCAAGCGCTCTCTGAAACGCAAAACGCTCAAATCATTCAAGCTAGTCTACACCAACAACAACAATGGCTAGCAATGAAGAAGTTGTTTTAGTACTTGAAACCAAAAGAAACCCCAACATTTGGTCCCACTACAGCTTATCTCTTATGTCTGGACGACACTGAGATTGCTAGGTGCAAGTATTGTGGAAAGTTTCTAAAAAAAATGCATACGGTTAAACATTGTCCGGCGAAAAAACCTTAAAAAGAAAGCAACAGGATCTTCATACCAAAACTAGTGCAAACGTGTACTAGTGGTTTTTATGTTTAATGTTTGACGTTATCTCTTAATGTTTAATATCTATAATACATTATAAAGGAGGAGTGATGTACCATATTGGAATTTTGACATGGGTACAATTTTTAAAGCAACAAGTATAAGAGAATAAAGCTTATTGTATAAGGGTATTATAGGTATGTTGGTGACAATTAAGACACTTTGGAGGGTAATCTAGACATTTTACCCCCTCCTCCTTTACAATGTCAAAACAAATTTACAATATTACCCTTATATTCCATCCATACCCTTAATGATTCATTTGCAATGGTATTGAATGTTGCAGTAGACGTATGTAGCCAGTTCCACCTCTTCACTTTCTGCCATCATTCCATCAATTTCCATTCACCCAGCAATTAAATGTCAAAATCAGTTATTGTTGCTTCAATTTCCCTTCACCCGAATCGTTCTTATCATTATGATGTTATAAAGTAGATTTGTCTTCAAAGTTTCAACACACACAATACACCTTTCATTCAAACTCTCCAGAATACTTACGCCACCTTCGTTAATTGATCGGAATAGGCTGAAACCCTGGGTTCCGGTATGTTGTACGATTCATTCGGTTTGAGTTCAATTTTCTTATGGTTAGGTGTGTGTCACTAAAATTGTTTATTATTCTCTATAATATTTAATTTAATTTAATTCATATTTTAACTAATGGTGTTTATGAATTAACAGTGCATCGAGTCATTAACAACTCCCCAAAATTCAGATTCTGCACGGTTTTTTTATTCTTCTGCTATTTTTATTTGTCCCTTCACATGTGTCTGCAACTCATGAGTTATTCCAGTCTTTCATCATAACGATTCGACTTTTTTTGGATGTTTATTATGGAGTGTTTTTTTATATCTTTTTTATAGTTGCTTCTCTTTGTGTTAACATGTGTATTCAGTCATTTTTTATATCTGTTTATTTATTGTGTTGTATTGGTTACTATTTTTTGTGCGTGATGGCATTTGTGTTGCTACGATAAGTGACATTATAGATCAGAACTGCATTTATTTTGTCCCTTGTATTTGGTCTTAATGTTTAGTTTGCAAAGAATTACCTGCGGTACAGAACCATGTTTTTATTTTAAGGTTAAGTTATATCTTTGTTGTGTGGATGGTATGCATCCTGTTCTTGTACTAATAGTATGTTGCTGCTGCCTTGTTTTCTTTGTTTGTTGTGTGCATTGTTCAACCCTCCAACATTTTCAACAGTTTTTTCACTTATGTCTCTTCCAGAACTTGCAGTGCTTATTTTATGTGTTATTTTGATTTTAGAACACGAAAGATAATCCTCCTTGCAATACTTTGTTTATTGGAAATCTTGGGGAAAATATAAATGAAGAAGAGCTAAGAGGGCTTTTCAGTATGTAAGAGGTTTCCCTTTTAACAGTTAAAAGAAGGTCTTGCATCGTTTTGTTTAGTCTGGTTTTATTTCTCTGAACATTTTCTCTTTTGCAGGCAACCTGGTTTTAAGCAAATGAAGGTCTTGAGACAGGAAAGGCACACTGTTTGCTTTATTGAGTTTGAGGTTAGGTTTTGTTTTGTTTATATTTGTCATTATGGATCTATTTTCAAAGATGCTCTGTAGTGTTTGTTTTCCCTTTTTTACAGATCTGTATTTGTAGTTATTCTTCCAAAAGCCAAGGCATGAGGCGAGGGGCGCGAGGCAAGGGTTTCATATTTCTGAGGCGCCCAGGTAAAATATTTGAAATATTTATACAAGTCAATACGACATTATCCTTGTGCACTGCCATAAGCACGGGCGGCAATGTAGTAATGGGTTGGTGGCTGGTCAGCTTTGATGAGTACATCAATTGTTTGACCCAGTCCAAGCATGACGACATTTGTGGTGAAGGGTTTTAGTTTGTGGTTAGCAATAGTGAAGAAAAGCTGTTGATTTAAAGCTGAATTGATCACCCGAATGAGGTTTGTCTCGCCTGAATCTATTGGAACTACAACAATATCTACATTATATAAACAACCAATCATGTTAATAGCTTATAAGATTATACAAGTATATAACAGAATTTTGTGCCAGTTTATATGATATAAATGATATACAAACCTTTGCTGGAGCAGTTATAGAGATCACGCCAGTGGAATACGAACCACCAGCGGATTACCACGAGCGTTTAAGGTCTGATGATGCATCAGGTTGGTTTTTAATACTTGATCTGTAATCACACTCTTTCTGCTTATTTTTATATAAAAGTTATATTTGATGCATTAAATTTGATCTTAATTTTGTTTATTAAAAGTTTTGTTTGATGCATTAGAATGGAGGTCCTGCCACCACTTGCTCAAGACTCACAACAATGTCTTGTTGTTCAACCGTTAGACATACTATACGTTCAGGTTAGTTTGTTACCAGATCCCAGGTATCTTATGTAATTTAGTAAGATTATTAAATCGTAACTTTATAATATGTACTAATCAATGTAGGAGACTAGGAAGTGTTAAAAACACTTGCACTGGCTTCCGACATTATAAACACTTGCACTGGCTTCTGACCCATTTGACATGTTGCCTTATTTGACATAGTTTTCCTTTTAGCCAAGTCTTAAAATTTGGCCATTTGACCATACAGCTTTAGTTGGTCTAACCTTTAATGGTGGCAGGTATATGAGACGATGGCCGTGATGGCATTGAATCCGGATAAGGTTATAAGGATCATGAATGCCAAGTCGGATCAGACTTGTACAAAAGAGGATCCTAATAATCTTTGGAAAACACCGTCAAAGAACCAAAACGAAAACCCAACAACTGCACAATCATCAACAAAGTTTTCAAAGAAGCCATCAAAACCAATCCCCTGCTGAGATATAAGTCGTTTCTACTGAAAACGAACATATATAATTGTCCCATAATGTACCTGGCCTGACACCATGTATATAAAAATTTACTATCTTATTATGATGTAAGTTTCTAAAAGTTGACAGTGCAATATTTGTTTCGATCTCAAATCTCTTTTATCTTTTTGATGCACGGGTGGAAGCGATGAGAAACTTCTCGACAGTAGAAATCCCAACCCGTTTTGACCCGAATCATTATGACCTGCTACCTGACCCACCCATTTTGTCATCTCTGTTACCCAGTGTACTATGAAAGATTTTGACCCACAGGTCCACCAATGCTACCAGCAAAAGCCATTCCAAAAACCTTACCACTGCCTACTATGTTACATGCTAAAAACCAAAAGTAAAATCAGAGAATGATCAAAACTGGAGAAGATTGAAGTTATATGGCATACTTGTAGAAGAACCTGATTTAGTAATATGTTTTGTGTTTGTATTCAGCTGGCTTGATTTAACTTTATAGGCTTTGACTGACTATTTTTGTTTATAGGCTTGATTCGCCTTGTAAAATACTTATCAGCCGCTGAAATTATCTTAGATGCTGGTACTGGCACAACAGCTGTTGGTTTAGGAATTGGGGTCGTATGTTTCGGATATGTGCTCTTTATTTAACATGTTTATAATTATGAGACAAACTTTGACATGACATGATTTTATACTTCTCTCTTGAAATTTCCCTGTTTAGAATATCGAAGTATCGATTGAAATATAAACAAATGCTTCTGTTTTCCGCTAGACTCCCCTAGGAAGTAACTGCAGTGATGTTGGCTAACACCACTGAAGGGTACAAAAAAAGGAAGAAAGTTTAATAACTAAGTTATGCCGATGTTTTGACTTGCCTATGATGCAAAATGGACTTGTAAACTGGGTAGAATGTCAGCATCCAAGAAAGTATGTCCCATCCAAAACATCATTAAGTATTTTTTTTCTATATTTTTAAAGTAAGCTTTTATTGAAAAATAAAAGCTTTGTTTGGATCGCAGTGTTAGTTTTCATTTTGGAAAAACAAGCTAAAAGTATCTTTTGTAAACAAACATGGAGCTTTTTAAAGCAAAATCATCCAAACACCCTTTAACAATAATCAAGTATTTCATATGTATCTGTGTCTTTTTATTACACTTTTCGGCTATGACTGATCTTCTATTGATGCGAATCATTAGGTAAATTTTATGGCACTTGTTTAGTTTATGCATTTGTTAATTGAATTGTGATTGGCTCACATGGCATGTTAAGGATATGACGTGTATGTGGTTGAGTACAACAACTTTGAAGTGTAATTTTATGGTACTTGATTATTTTACACATTTGCTAATTAAATTGAGATTGACAACATGTTAAACATATGACAGGTAGTTGATGAAGTACAACAACATTGGTCTAAGCATCAAAAGCATGTTTAAGAATATAATGGTATGTCTTTGTAGTGGAGTTGTTAAAAATTATATGATTTCATCATCGCTGCATAGCACGGGTCGAGTTCTTGAAGGATTTGATGCAGAACATAATAACGACGGCGGCGGCGGCAGCGTCTAATTAGTGTTTAACGTCTGTTGGGATACATTATGCTTTCCAAAAGACCATCGGTGATAACTTTGATAGCGTATCCCCATTGCATAGAGAAGCTGGAGTTCTTGGAGGATATAATAATAATAATAATAATAATAATAATAATAATAATAATAATAATAATAATAATACCCGCCGCAACGCGCGGGCTAACACACTAGTTAGGTTTTAATGTTTAATTTTAAGTTTTAAACTGCTTAACCGGTAGTACATACTTATGAACTTTGCTTTGATAGCATCACTTGAACGACCGGTTTCAAAACTCATTTCCTCGTTAAATCTCTCTTTAAGGCGATTCCAAAACTCAGGACCGTTCGATTCCCTAGTGTACCCTCCGCTCGTATTTCTCTAACCCTAATGTCCACAAAATCAAGTGACAAATAGTACTCATCATTTCTCTAAGGTGAATACATTTTCGTATGTTTTTAATTTTATGTTTTTTGGGGGTTTATTTATGCGTTTTTGAGTTGGGTAATTAACCAATACATCACACAACAATTTATAATATTTTTTGTTGGGGGGGGGGGGGGGGGGGGGTTTAAAACAGGTTCCAACGGTAAAAATAAAAAAAGTTTAAAAACGGCTATATTTACGTTGCCAATTGTCAAAAATCGATTAAAGCAATTATAATGGTAAAAACCGGTTCCTACTCGGTTTTTTTAGGTCAGGTTGGAACCGGTTCCTATCCGAAAAAGGGGGAAAAAAAAAGATGGAACCGCGTAGGAACTATCGGCGGGTACACTAAGACTTGGACCGGTTCCGGGTCGGGTCCATAACCGGTTTATTTTGTACATCTTTACCCACAATAATCAATCATAACCTTTATAAAATGAAATTATAATCAAGTTGTTTAATATAGTTATACAAATTTTCTAATTAGCTTAGATTTCACAACAATTATACTGTACTAATTAAAGAACTATTAACGTGTCCAAAGATTAAAACTTCTATTTTGAAGTCAAAAGGTCAACGTTTGTTTAAGTCAAAATTCAAAAACTGTAAGAACCTACCAAGAACAAGTCTTGGCCAACAAAAAGATGCCACTCACCTACCTGGCTACCTCTTTACATTAAAAAGTCCAATCTTTACAATATAACATTATACAAAATACTCATACTTTTCTTCCTCCATTCATTACAAATATGATCATCAAGAAACAAACCACCAGCAAGCTGCAACACCCTTTTAAGGTCAAAGGATCATCAGTTTCCTACAAAAAGTATCAAAATATGCTCAATGATTCCGCCTCTTCGCTTCCAGCAACGACGATCACATATGCTCGCAAGACGGCTGCCTATAGGCGGCATCGTGCTAGTAAAGAGATGGTGAGGAGGGCGTTGACTCCACCCGCTCGTAGGCTTACTTGGCGATGGTTTGACTTTCGGCCAACACCTAGTCGGCTTTCTGTTATGTCCATGGATGTCTAGATATCAGTTTAATTGAGTTAAATCCATTTTGGATCATATATTTGTCTTGTAACTTATTCACCTCAATATCAAGATCTCATGTCTATCAAAGTTGAATATCTATCCATTCCAAATTGTTTAACATGTAAAGCTTTTACTGTGTTTGCTAAATCTTGAATATCATCGCTATATATATATATCGAGTTTAATTCTGTTGATAATAGGGAAATTGTACTGTATCTGCTGTTCATTTCCGCGGTTTTTTGTGGGTCATTTGGGTTGTGTTTCCTGGTTAAACCCCCTGACCCGCATGAGTTGACCGAGTATTAGAAAATAACTCATTTCAACCCGAACCTATTTTGACCCATTTGACACCTCTATATATTGATTAAATAATATTTCCCAAAGGTGTAATGTGTGTTTTACTTTTATCTTTCTCTATTCTGAGCAAACATACCTTAGAACAAGGTTGCTGAAGTCGCTAGGCGCTCTCAACTCGGCCGACTAAGGAGTTGCGAGTACTCGGCCTAGGCGGGGAGTACTCGGACATGGTGATTTTTATAGAAATTTAATAATTTAAAGATTATTATATGTTATAAATTCATAATATGCATATTTCATGTTTAAAGTTCAAACTTCAAATACTAAAAGTATCTCATAAACAACAACTAGAGGCCGAATATGACTGATTCAAACCGAATTTGACCGATCCCATCCCTAGTCATACCGAGTTGACCGATTCAGACCGATTCCAAGCCGAGTTTGACCAATTCCGAGTTATGATGGCCGAGTAGAGGAAAATCAGTGCGCCACATCTCCGAGGAGTGCTTCCTCTCTGACTCCAAGGCTGAGTTGGCCAATTTTTGCAACCCTGCCTTAGAATATTCAAAACAAGATATCGGGCCAGGGTCTTCGTGCATCTGAAATATTTGCTTCAGAATTATCATAAACTGTAAAAAAGGCGAATTCATTTCAGTTAATAACATCTAAACTAAATCAACGTCTGTAAAGTTAACTTTCGACAAGATACTTATGTTGAAAGTATTGTGACCCAAACAAGCTAAACACAGTCGACCCACGGGAGTCTTTGTTCAACTGGTATGACACCATATGTTCCAATGTAAGCAAATGGGCAGAGCCTCCAACCACCTTGACAAAAAAAATTTAAAAATAAATAAAACCATATGTTGATCATGTTTCTAGCATGAAAACAACGAATTCATGTTCACTTACCGTCAACATGGGCCAAAATGCTGTCTTTGATTCATCCAAAATAGTAAACTTTGACTCAAACCATAAAGTCCCACAACTACAAAGTAAAAGTTCTTCCATACTGCTGCCCCTGCAGCTTGATCAAACGCTACCTTAACGTGCACGCTACTAATCTTGAAAGGGGAAAAGTTGAATTTACGTTTCGAAAATAAGCATGTTTGGATGTACATTTTAAAAGTAACCCAAAGTCTTCCTCCACAACACTGCATGTTTTAACAACTAAACCATTTGTCATTTCAGCTGATCATAGTCTTTAGTGAACAGAAAGCAGGTGATCATAGTCATTTCAGCTGATGAGTCAACATTTTTGCTATAACAGGATTTTCTTTAAGAGCTTCCTCATTTGCCCTCCAATTGTGTTAAGTGCATATCTCAATATTTCATATATGGTCCATCAAAGGAAATGAGAGATGTAACTAATGAACAAGATATCTGGTGGCTCTCAAACAGTGGTGGATCTAGGCCACAAAATCAGTAGTAACGTTTTTCACTTTTTTCATTTTAGTAGCAACGTTTTCCAATTTTTGTAAAAAAAAAAAACCAAATTTTCCACTAATTTTCCATTACGCGCGCGAAGTTGAGCCGCAACGTCCGCAACTCCTGCTCTTGAAGTATGTCCGCCCCTGCTCTCAAAGCGGTTAGATTCCTTGAAAGAGCATAGAGAGTCATGGAGCCTTTTTTTTACGGCTAATTTCCTCCCCATTTTATTGCACTCCTTTTTTTCATCCCCTTTATATACACCATCTTTTTTTGCCTCTTATGAGGCTTGAAGAACTTCCAACCTCCTCTTTTAAACCCCAACACCGAAAGGAGTAAGGCTTTCATGGAGCCTCTTAATAGATACGTTTTAGAAACATGTTAACCGATTTAGAAGCTAACTCTTAATGGCTCATCACAAGTTTACCAAACAGCCCCTAAATAGCCTTCATTCTAGGTCATTTCCTTGTCTTTTTCCAATATACTAGGGTTGGCCTACCGCGTAGATAGGAAGTTAGTGAGAACCATAAGTCATAACTTTTAAATGAAGGTCGAGTTGATGCCCCAATGGAGGAGATTATGAGACACCGCCAATTCTTTTCCACGGGAAAGTTTAGCTTTATTTGTTATCCAACCCGATTAGCATTTTTACTGCTTAGGATTTATCGTGTACAAATAATTATATACTGCCTTCTAGTTTACAAAGTTTATGCTAAAGAACCATTCATATTAGCTACATGTTTACAATGATTATTCATGCAATTATCACCCTTGGATTAGCTGACATTATGGATGCTTAACTATAATTTTGAATTTAAATATTAATCAGGCATTATAAATGCAGGAGTTAAGTGTTTGGTTGATCCCCGTGGTTTGCAGATTTTACACAATTGATGCGCATGGTTTAATAATTACACAGTTGATTATGATGGTTGATTTTTCATAGAATTAGGTGACTGGTTGTATTTTGGTGTTTTGTGAGTCCTGAAGAGCAACCGGAGGATTCTCACACCGGATTCTCACAAATGGAGGATTCTCACAGTATGATGAAAGAAGAGATGGGGAGGAAAAAACGGGATATGGTGAATGATGGAGGTGATTAGGGTTATTTAAGTTTAGGTATTTTAATATTTAACCCCCTCCACATTCACTAGTTTATATTTGGCCCCTAAACTTCTAAATCTATACATATAAGGTATAAAATTAGCATTATATATGTATAAATTTGAAAAAATATATATAAAAATCCAATCCGATTAATCCTGATTAATCCCGATTATTCCCCAGTCCGTACACCACGGGCCGACTAGCGCCTAGCAAGTTGTACAACACTACCCGTACCCATATAGTGAAGTGCGGCTCATACTGGAAGACGAAAAGATGTTCGACATTAGAAGTATATTGATTTTTCCCCAATAACCGAATACTTTTGTCTGTAAATACACCAGAAGAGAACTCAAACCCTAGTGGGCCCGTGTGTTAATGAGGGTGTGACTTGTACTCTTTAATGACGCTACACGCCATATTTGACTCAAGCCCTAGAAAACGAATATAAATAAAACACGACGACTCTAAACCCCAAAGGATGAAAATTAGCAACTGTATAAGCGAAAAGAAGTTGTTTAGAGTTGTGCAATAAGATTGAAGAGTAAAGGATCACCATGATCAAAGATCTAACATACCGAAGATCGTACTTGCGATTCTTATTGAGTTTGATTCTTTTAGTTTATGTTCTTTGTTTTGAAATCTTGTTTTAAATAAATTATATTTATTTATCTTTGATTATGGCTAGCTAACCGCCTTATAGCCGGTTAGGAAGGATGAATCATAGTACTTGTTAAGTTTGGATGTTTTTGTTTATGAAAGTGTGATTGATTATGCATACTACATCTAATTAATCTATCTCTTAGTTATATCTCGATTGTTAACTTAGGGCTTGATACCTAGCTGGTAATAGATATACTTGTTTGAGGGTTGGTAATGCATATGAGCTACCTATGGGAAGGTCTAGATAAAAGGAATATGGAAACTAATTAGGGTTTGCTTTAAATTGCTCTTGATAGATAGTAAATCACATTGTTTGTTAATCTATTTTGTTAATCAATAAAGAGACTCTAAATCATAAGGAATTGGTAAACTAACAAGCTACTTAGAATCAGAGTATTTGGGTGTGTTTATAATGTTCGAGATTTTGTTGTCAACCTAACAGGGCATTAGTCTGTTAGCACTTCACACCTCATTTTGATTCATTTAATTCATGTAAAAGTGACCTTACATTCAAAGGAATTGGTAATTATTTCTTGACGCATTGTTTTAAGGAATTGGTGAACTAACTAGCTATTAGTTATATTTTACATATATGATTTTTAATTATTTCTTGACGCAGTGTTTTAATATTTGCTTTCGTGGTTTAAAAGTGTATGGCCACTGGCCAGGCAAACGGATCAAGCATTCAAGCCATAAAACCTCGGCCCCACGATATTATGTGATTTAAATAATGCAGAAAAAATATCTACATACTTTTTTGTGGACAGAAGTGGTCCATCAGACCATCACAAGTAGAATTAAGACACCTATAATAGTGATAGTAACCATATGTTTATTCTCGAAATGTTAATCTACCATCTTTATACGTCTTTTCATTTATATGTAAAGTTTTTATTAAGAGTAAAGTGCACGGATGGTCCCTGTGGTTTGCCCAAATTTAAACTCTGCTTCTTAGCTTTTCGAAATTACACGTATGAGATCTGTGGTTTGTATTTTGTTTCATCGATGGTCCCTGACTTGGATGGAGGTTAAGTTTTTCAGTTAGGTCAATGTAAAATTACTAAATTACCCTCTTTAAAAAAAATAAAAAAAATATTATACTCTCTTATATCTCCTTCTTTGGTCTCAACCCCCACCACACCTATCTACCACAACCAACCCACCACCACCACCATATTCCCCCAACCATCACCACTACCATCTTTCCCCAACCATCACCAACAATCATTTAACACCACCATCACCATACCCGACCATAATCCCCATCGCACCACCATCTACCTTCGTCATCAAACACCAATCGCATCACCACCACCCAATACCACCATCAAACAACAATCACACCCATCGCACCACCCGGAGAATACATCAGCCCTCCAATACCACCACTAAACAAAAAACAGGGGTGAAAGAGCCTCTGTTCAATGTGTATAGCCTCTGTTCAATGTTTCAGCCTCTGTTCGATGTTGAAGACTGGAAATTTGTTCTACTACATGCTCTTATTTTATTAATTTTTGTAGTTATTCACTACCTTCACTTTTATTGCCATACATAGTTAAATTGTTAATATTTGTTTGGGTTTGTCAGATGGAGGTGTGCGACAACAGTGACGAGAGGGTTTAATGTCAAAACCACCAAGTTCTAATAGAATAAAGATCATTGGCAGCTCTGATCAATGAAGACATCGGAACAGATGCAGATGTCGACTGAAAGAGGATCAAAGCAGATATTAGGGTTTTATAAAAAGGAATGAACGAATGAGGAAATTTATCGAATGGGGAAGGTGAGTGATATATCGGATGGTTTCTGGTATCACCGGTGCAGGTAGGGTGGTGGTCGTTGGAGGAGGAGGTGGTGGTGTTGGTGGTTTGAAGAGGGGGTGGTGATTTGTGATGGTGATGGTGGTTTGGAAGGAGAAGGGGGTTTTATTTTTTTATGTGGTGAGGGTATTTTGGTCATTTTACATGATTTAACAGACAAAACTTAACAACGTTAACTGGTAGGGACCAAAATGTTATAAAATGCCAACGTTAGGGACCATTGAAAATAGATGGGGGCATATGTGCAAACCACAGAGACCATCCGTGCACTTTACTCTTTTATTAATAATCTGTTTTTTTCACGTATTTACTTTATACTCTTAGACTGACCGTTGTGGCCCGCGAGCTGGCTGCCGCGAGCCACAAAAAACTCCACGTGGCTGACGTGACTTGACGCAAGCGGCAACGAGGTGACGCGAGTCAGCGAACAGTCTGGCGCTAGACGACGTGACTCGGCTCGCGTCCGTTAGCGGGTGGTTTGAATTCAAAAACTAAATTTCACCCACTATATTAATTACACTCTCCCTATATATTTACCCCAATTTTTTTTTAACCCAACCTTCTTCTTCTTCTATGATCCTCTTAAAACCCTAACCTTCAATTTCCCCAATCCAATAAAAATATGGCGCCATGGACCGAAGAGGAGGAACTTGCACTTTTGTCTAGTGTAATTTTCTTTTTTTTTAGTGTAATGTTTGTGTTTTTTATTTTATTTTAGTTTAATACTTTTTTATTTAAAAAAATGTGGTAAATAATTAAATATAATTGGTAAAAAAAAACCCGCTAGCCCTTACCCATAACACCCTCACGCGAGCAATCGCTGGCTGCTAACCACTGCCACATATGCTTTGACGTGGAAATTTTTTATTGGATAAAGCTCTCGCTCACCTCTACCCACAACGGATAGTCTTATAGAGTGAAAAGGGTTTATAAGGTCCAAACAAGTCTGATGATACGTAAATGTAAATTATTTATGCGAAATTTGGTCATCCATCTTGCTTATAAAAAAGTTATGGTTTTAATATTTTTTCCTTGATTTTATTATCTTTTTTCTTTGTTTTCTATAAAAAACAATTATATCAGTTTTATAACGACTAGATCAAGTGGCAGTATGCACACTTGAAAATCCACAAAACATGGCTTTTATAAGGCTTACCGCCTAACCTATGCCAAGGGCGCTTTCAAGTAGGAATCGGTGAGTCAACAGTCAATGGCGGAAAAAAATTTATATCAAATGGTCTTTACAATTTGTCTTCATGGTTATCTATTGTGCACTTGCTTCCGTTGAACTCCACCACACATTCACGTGAAGAAAATGATGGGGAAACCCTATTTGAAAGTTTAACAATTATATTAAACACATTTTTTCAATTATATTAACAAAAATAAATTGTTTATGATATAATAATCTTAAAATTAATCAAAAATATTATTTAAAAAACAAGAAAAAACGGTTTCAATTGTGTCATGTAACCTTTGCTATTTTTCTTAAATATCTAACCAGCTACTGAGCTTACATTTACCATTTAATCGCACTACTATTAATGTATTTTCCCAAACTAGTGGGGAACCCGCGCGTTGCGGCGGGGTCGACAATACGGGGTAGGAATGTAATTTAAACCCTAAAACGATAAAAAAAAGTCATATATATAAGTTTACTTGTTTCAAACAGAGCCAGCAATAGGCGTGAACACGGTTGTATATTGAGCCTGCTTGTTTGTACATAAGTTTACATGGGTTTCACCAAGAGATAAGGTGTTGTTATGGTTGCATGGCTCATTTTATCATGTGTGTTTCAGCAACTATTCGTAATATGCCATACCTTGGTAACATCTCACTCCAGTTTCACCTTTACATGAAACAATATGATGAATAACCAAAAGAAAAAAAATGTTGAAGAAACACTTTGAACCTACATTTTATAATAGTGCAATTTTTATAACTATAAATTATAATTAACAACTAAGTATTTTCTAAAAGTTGGAAGATAAAGCAATTCGGGTCTATCTGACCTGACACGCATAAAGACAAGCCCCATTAGTCCGACCCTGGTTTGACTCATTACCAACCAACCCGATTTGCCAATGTAGTCCTGTTGGATCATAAAAAAAATGCATACTACCCTACAGTATTATTTTTTTTTACAAATACACTTCATCGCAGAATCCAAATAACATGTTAAAATTGAAAATCTTATTTAAGTATATACAACATCTATAGAAACAAAAGAATCAATCATTTTATTGATATGTTTTGTCTAAGTATATCTAATCTCCAAAATTAGAATATAGTCAAACTTATACCTACTGTGGTCATTTTAGCACCAATTATTTGAACATCAGTTGCCACTAATTCTTTAGGAACGGATATTTTTTGTTTATGTACATTAAAAATTCCAATCTTTCATTTAGTTGAGGATGTTTAATAAGAGAGAGAAGTATTAAGTTCACAAAGAAATGAAGGACAAATACAAGAGATCAAAGAACTAACAATCCAAAATAAATGAAGGCCAATAACTTAAATAAAGAGAAAACAAAAAAAAGGAGGATTATAAGATTTGAACCTGGGTAACATTAGCGACGGGTCGACGTGGTTACCAATCCAACAATGTCTTCTTTGCGGTTTTGATTACGTAAATTAATTCGGGTTCATCGTCACTGGGTCCACTGGTGCAAGTCACAAAGGCCTCATTGATCTCAGCCCACTTCATGGCAACATAAGCTTTAATCACGATAAAAGGAAACCACAAAACTGCAAAGGTTTCGGTAAAAGAATTTCACTAACAATAAAATACTGATGCAAATAATAAACATACCCTGATATGAGCACTGGCTCCTTAACCAGATTGAATAACTGAAGCAATCTCGCTACACTTGTATCTTGTTCTTGAGCGGTTTTATCCAAGCCACATCGAGCTTCGTCGCCGCCTTGCCATAATTTCTAAAAACCATATAACAATTAGGACTTCAAACTTTTAAAAGCGAAAGATATAGAAACATAACTCCCACCAATTTGGAGGTGAACTTGGATGCCTTATTTTAGCAGACTTCATAAATTTGACCAAATGACCATTGGAAATGCTTCCCTGGTTGTCATCACAGATTAACAATGTCATATATATTGAAATTGTTGTGGAAAAGGGTAAAATGTTTAAGCATATTTGATGAATTAAAATCATCTTGTGGTAGTGATAAAACCTGTAGTGAAAAAACCATCAGAAAATGCAAAAGTAAGCAACTTTCCCCCATACTTCCAAATAAGAAAAACGACTATTCATTAATCAAAAGTAACAACAACAAAATCACCAATAGAAACAAAGTAACATAATGTATGAGCGTTCGATTTCACCAGCAAACAATAACAGATCCGCCATTGAAACTCGATCGAGAGAGATTATTACCTTCAAGTGATTTGAGAAAAACAATAACGATAACGATAATTCGAACTTGATACTAAGCAGGTGGAGCTTTAAAGTGTCGGCTATGAAATCAATTTGTAGAGGTCCTGGGGACTGTAAGTGAAGGACCGGAGGCTTCGATTGATAGTAAATGCGCAAACGATTTCATTGTCCAATCGATTTATATTCAACCGGTTTCAAGCGTAGGAGCCCTTTTTATTGGTTTCATCAATTGGTATTCAAAGCCCCAACTGATGAAATCAATCATGCCTTCAATTGCTGCAATTGATGTTGAGTATTAATTTGTGTCATTGATGTTGGAATTGAATTGGGGAGTTTTATTGGGTGTTATGAGGAGGCGTTACATGTTGAGATGTATAAAAAGACTGATTTACCCCAACATGAATGCATCAAGTGTTTGTACTTTGAGCAATTAAAATTGTATTTACTTAACTTTTGCAGGAATCCCTGCCTCATGCTTTATTATATAGTATAGATAATCATATGATTTTACTATTAAGTTTGTCCCAAACTGTTAACTTCAATTGGGCCGTTAAGAAAAGTACAAACATGTTAAACTGTATGATATGTATAACAAATAGGCCATTTTGAAATGAGCCCAAACAAAAAAAAAAAATCTTTCTTTACTGCCAAAAAATAAAAAATATATAAGTCAGGTCCTACCGAGATTTGAACTCGGGTTACTGGATTCAGAGTCCAATGTCCTAACCACTAGACCATAGGACCATTTGTTTTCCTGTTCTTATTCTAATAGTAATATATTGTATCTAACATCATCTATTGTTCTTTATTTTTTGGTACTTTTAAATGTTTTAATAAACCCAAAATAGTTAACGATTGTTAATTATGGTGGTAAAAATATTGAAATGAACCTTAATGATTCAGCGCTTAACCATTCAGACCTCTTAATGATTCAACACTTAATCAACCAAACAGCCCCTAACTTGACCAAAACTGCTTTAAGAGTATTAACATTTTTATTTGTTAGTACATTACCCGATATTACATAACCTAAACCAATAAAATATATACTATACAACGAATACAAACGATATTACATAACCTAAACCAATTGTTGTCTTTCTTTATATTAATGATTTATTAAAATAAATGGTAACTAATTTATAAGTAATAATTTTTCAATAAACTATTGATCTTTTTTTTTTCAGCAGCAATAACGTTTCATTTTCATTTGCATTGATATAACATGATCTGATTTGCAAACTAACTTTCTTAAGTTATTTCTCACTCCATCATCCAAAAACAAGTTGCATTTGAATAGTGGGTAAGTGTGCAACAAGCTGCGTCGCTATCCCTTTTTAAATCGCAAAGCATATCCTGCTATATACAAACCCTTTTTGAATCTGTAATCAATTATTATCGTTTATATTCATTATTAAATTACAAATAACCTTAAAAATTGCATAGTTTAGTAAGATTTTCAGATTTTGAAAAGTTTAATACAAAACAAAGCAAAAGTTTGTGTCGGGGGAGAGTTCCTTAAATTCTAGTCATGTGCACAACCAATGTTAAAGAAGCAATATGCTATAATCTTAAAATTAATCGAAAAGATTATTAAAAATACAAGCAAGTTTCATTATACAAAAAAGCAATATGTATCTATTGTCGTCCATGAATGTGAAATGTTGTAGTTTTACAAGCAATGTCATGTAATCTTTGCTATTTTTCACGAATATCTAAAGAGCTACATACATTTAACATCATAAATGTATTTTCACAAACAATAATATTATTCTACTATTAATCACAAACAATTATATGATTTTACTATTAAGTTTGTTCCAAAACTGTTAACTTCAATTGGGCCGTTAAGAAATATACGAACATGTTAATTAGTATGTAAAACAGTAAAAGTGTAAATAAAACTAACAAATGG
Source organism: Ambrosia x helenae (assembly GCA_030844895.1). Classification (NCBI taxonomy): domain Eukaryota; kingdom Viridiplantae; phylum Streptophyta; class Magnoliopsida; order Asterales; family Asteraceae; genus Ambrosia; species Ambrosia x helenae. Next base: position 15,401 of record JAUTDX010002425.1, on the reverse strand, counting down.
GCCATTTTGAGATGAGGCCCAAAAAATTAATAGATATGCCAAATAATTATAAAAACAAGGTCCTACCGAGATTTGAACTCGGGTTACTGGATTCAGAGTCCAATGTCCTAACCACTAGACCATAGGACCACTTGTATTTGAAATCTTTATCTAAGATTTATATATTAAAATTCTTAAACGTTTTAACGTCGCTTATGCATTTTGAAGTTAGCATAAACGTATTGTAATGGTTAAACTTTCTAACATCACTTATGCATGTTGAAGTTAGCATAAACGTATGTAGCCAGTCGTATCAACGTTAAAATTAATAGAAGAAAACGATACACGTTTTATTATTTTAATGATATATCGGGTGAAATCATCACCTAAATATTATGTGCTTAGAATAACTTATTTTTTACAAATCTCATTTATCTAGACACATAACACTAAACTTCTTCAAAATTGCTTTAAAACAAAACAACAATCATACTTACTACATTCCACAAATAGTAAGGCTATTTGTAGAGCCTAAGGAGTGTGGGATATAAGCAAACTTTACCTTTATCCTTGAGGATAAAGAGACTACTTTCAAAAAAAAAAAAAAATACCAGCTCCAAAATAAATACAAACAAACATAACTACAAATATAAGTAAAAAGCTATCAAATTGCAAAAGAAGTGGTAAGAAAGTAGGGGTGTAACATGACCAAATAGAAACAAATATAACATCACGACACCACATATAGAGATAGATATAAGCAAAAAAAAATAACAAGCCATGACCACTTAAGGTGTATTAAAATCTAAACGCTAAGCCACTACCTCACCTTCCCTTAATAGTCTTTAACCTTAATCACCCACCTTCATAAGCTCTTTATCCTATGGCTCTTTATCCTATGGTACATAATATTAATTCCTATGGCTGAATATAACACGTTCATATATCGTTTGGACTATATGGTTGTATTGGGCTAATTTATTATTGGGCTAATTATGTTGGGTTAAACTTAGCCTGTTATAGTTAGCCCAGATATGTTTAAGTTTGTTGAGAGTTGTTACAGGGTTTGATCTCCACCGTTGGATTGTTTGTTGATCAATGGCTGTTATCTGTTCGCGAACATAGCTGGTGGAAGATTCGAGATTGCAATATAAAAGGATTATTATTCACAGATCTCAATCATTCAACACATACTCACTCTCTTTGTATCGTCGTCTTCACACAGTCTCTCTAGGGTTTCTGTTAGTCTTGTTACGCCTGTATTGTTCTTATTCTTTGTAAAGAGTAGTGTCTGTATCCTGGTGCTTGTGTCCAGGCTGTGTGGTTATCAATCTGTGATAACCTGGTGTGGATCATCTGATCGTGTTGTCGTCTTAGTCTGTAAGTCTTTGTACTATTTTGTACTCTTAAGGTCTATAGTATCAACTGATCTAAACAATCAGTTGATATCTATAGCTATTGATTTAGAATCTCTCTAATTTGAGAGATTCAGGGTATTGGGGGGTGTTTTCTTGGTTTGGGTTAATAAGATTTTCAGTCACCGTTTTGTCGCCTAAACCTTGTGTTCTTGTTTCTATTGTCTTGAGTTTGTGTTGGCTCAGTCTTGGTTATTGTTTGTATGATTAGATCTATAAAATTTTACATGGTATCAGAGCCATAGGCTCTCTTATCATTGTCGTCTTTTGGTTCTGGTGTCTTCCGCTGTGTATTTTGTATTATGTGTCTGTCGTCTGGATTCATCCTATTTTTGGATTCTGCTGTTTTTCCTTGTTTGTATTGAAGGTTATCTGAGGTCAACTATTGTTGGCCAGGATCTGTGTGTTGATTGGAGTGGATTGAATATTATTAGCTTCAATTGCACTCACAACACTATACCCTAAGTGAAGGTATAGGTTGTGAGTTTGGCAAAACCCTAACTTGGGTTCCCCCTCATTGTGAGATCGTTCCTTGCTTTATTTTTTTGTATTGTTGTGTCTAGGGCAAAGGCCCGGGTTAGGAGGACCGGAATTGTGCCAACTATTTGGTGTCTTGTGTGGATATTGTCTTTTGTGATCTGTTTGTTCTTTGTTTATATTTCTGTTCTGTATTACGTATTATACTTAGTTAATAAGGGACTCCTGTGTTAAGATCTGGGTGGGCACCTATGAGTGATGAACTCACCATCTGAACACTGACACAGCTTCGTCCTATTAGGTTTATATCTGTTCTTGTTGTTTGCATTCTTGTGGTTTGTTTGTTGGTATTATTGTGTGATATCTGGGTTGTTTCCTATCTTCTTTGTGTTTTTTTCTTTGGTTGATTGATAATGTCTGGTCAAGGACCTCTAGGACCTCAGGGTCCTCAAGGACCTCAGGATCCCAATCCATCTGACCTTGTTAATGTTACTGGTACCCTTATAAGTAAATTGGATATTAGTGATCCTCTTTACTTACATCCTAGTGATACCAGTAGCCTTTCCATTATCAGTATCAAGCTAAAAGGTACTGATAATTACTCTGTTTGGTCCAGTTCTATGAAACTTGCATTAGAAGCTAAGAATAAGTATGGTTTCATAGATGGATCATGTGTTAAGTCTGTTGATAATGATATGCTTGCTAGACAATGGGATAGGTGTAATTCTGTTGTCCTGTCTTGGTTGTTAAACTCTGTTAGTGAGGAACTGTACTTAGGGCAGGTCTTTTCCAAACTTGCTAGTGAAGTTTGGTCAGACCTGAAAGAAACATATGATAAAGTGGATGGTTCTGTGGTCTTTAATTTGTATCAAAAGATTAATAATGTGAAACAAAATGGTAGTTCTGTGTCTGAATATTATCATAGACTTAATACTATGTGGAAACAGTTAGATGCAATCTTGCAATTGCCTACTTGCATTTGCAATGCATCTAAGGAGTTTAATGACTTTAGTGCATTAATAAAGTTAATGCAGTTCCTCATGGGTCTTGATGATGTTTACCAACCAGTTAGAACCACACTGTTAACTAGAGAACCATTACCTAGTGTCAAAGTGGTTTTTTCAATAGTATCAAGGGAGGAGTCCCACAGAGGTACTGGTGGGACTTCTAAAGGTCAAAATGTTTCTTTTATGACTAAATCTAATCAGAGTTTTGATAACAAAAAAAGAACTAATAGGGGTCCAAATCCTAACCTTAAGTGTACTCATTGCAACATGCTGGGTCATACTGTTGACAGGTGTTTCGAATTGGTTGGTTACCCACCAGGTTTTAAGAAAAAACCTGGTGGTCAGGGGTCTAAAAATAATATGTCTAATAATGTTTCTAGTAGTAAACAGGGGGTGTCCTCTGGGTCTACTAGCAACAGTTCTGTCTTGCCTTTCTCAACAGAACAGGTTTCTAAGCTGTTAAGTCTCATTAGTGACAAAGGAGGTGTTGACACTCAGAACTCCAATGTTGGAGGTAAGAGTGTGTGTCTAAGTGGTTTCTCTAGTTTGTCCTGTTTATCTAAACTTGAAAGGTTATTTAAAATTTTTCAAGTTGTTCTAGTTTTGTTAAAACTGTTATTGGTCATAGTTGGATAACTGACTCAGGTGCTAATCAGCACATGACCAGTAGTGACAAGGAGATGTATAACTGTGTAGATGTATCCAACTATGACTTGAATGTTAAACACCCCAATGGCACTAGTGCTAAAGTGTCTAAAATAGGAGATATTAAACTTGCTAATGGGGTTGTTTTGTATGATGTGTTTTATGTTCCTGACTATTGTGTTAGTCTTATGTCTGTTCATAAACTTGCTAAGGATAGTAAGTTATCTGTTCTATTTGATGAAAATAGTTGTTATATCCAGGATTCCAAGTGCAAGAGAATCCTGGTGACTGGTAGACAAAGTGAAGGTCTATATTTTGTTGGTGAACATGTAAGTTCATCAAATGTTTGTTTTAGTAGTACTTGTGACACTGATGTGTGGCACAATAGACTTGGTCACCCCTCTGACCAAGTCCTAGCTGTTTTAAGAAATAGTCTTGGTATTAATGTTAGTAACACTAAACCATGTGAGGTCTGCCATAAGGCTAAACAAACTAGATTACCTTTTCCACTAAGTGAACATAAAACCAAAGACTTAGGAGATGTGGTTCACTTAGATGTCTGGGGACCTTATAGGGTAACCAGTAGGGAAGGGTTCAAGTATTTTTTAACTGTGGTTGATGATTTTTCCAGAACAGCTTGGTGTTATATGTTAAAAAGGTAAGAGTGAAGTGTTTGATAGTATTTCTGAGTTTTATGAACTTTTGAAAACCCAATTTAAAAAAACATGTCAAGATTTTCAGAAGTGATAATGGCACTGAATTCATAAATAATCAAATGAATGTTTTTTGTAAATCAAAAGGAATAATTCATCAAACCACTTGTGTTTATACACCACAACAAAATGGTGTAGTTGAAAGAAAACATAGACATCTCTTGAATATGGCTAGGGCTTTGTTATTTCAGAGTGGGTTACCACTTAGGTTGTGGTCTGAATGTGTATTAACTGCCACTTATATTATTAACAGGCTTCCATCTTCTGTATTGCTAGGAAAAAGTCCCTTTCAAATTGTGTATGGGTTCCCCCCACTCTCAGTCATCTTAAAACTTTTGGGTGTTTATGTTTCAGCACTGTCTTAAATGAGTCTGATAAGTTGTCTAGTTGTGCTGAAAAATGTGTCTTAATAGGATATTCTAGTTTTAAAAAGGGTTACAAATTATGGAATTTGGAATCAAAACAAATTGAGTATTCTAGAGATGTTAGGTTCTATGAGGAAATTTTTCCCTTTAAAAACAGTTTGAATAACTTGGAACCTAATATTGTTTTAGAAAATTTAAATCATATAATTTTTTTTGATAGTATTGAATCAGAAAATATTCAAAAGGAAAAGGTGACTGAGGGGTCTAATCTTCCAATGATGAAGGGGGAAACATGGGTACTCATGTTGAGTCTACTAGTCAGCAACCAGGGTTCATTCCCAGGGCTGACATAGACTGTGGTCTTAATACACAGTCTAACCCAGGTAACAATGACCCTGAGATGGTTGACCATGATGTGGACTTGGCAAATGATGAGGCCATTCCACCTGAGGGAAGTAGTGTCAGAAAGTCTAGTAGAGTGTCTAATTTTCCTAGAAAGTTTAATGAGTATATTGTGGAAGGGAAAGTTAAGTATGGTGTTGAGAGGTGGTTAATTACTCAAATCTATCTTTTGAAAAGAAAAGTTTTGTGTCTGTTTTAAATAAAACTGTTGAACCATCTTCTTACTATGAGGCTGCCAAGGATCCCCAAATGGGTTGAGGCTATGAATAGTGAAATGGAAGCTTTATATAGAAATAATACCTGGATCTTAACTGATTTACTGCTAATAGAAAACCTATAGGATGTAAATGGGTGTATAAAGTGAAATATAAGTCAAATGGTGAGGTTGAGAGATATAAAGCTAGACTTGTAGCAAAGGGTTATAGTCAAAGGGAAGGTCTAGATTTTGGAGAGACTTTCTCACCAGTTGTAAAAATGGTAACAATTAGAACTGTTATTAGTTTTGCTGTTCAAAACAGCTGGACTTTGTATCAGTTGGATATTAACAATGCATTTTTGTATGGTACTATAACTGAGGATGTATATATGACCTTACCTGAAGGATATTATTCTAAAAAATGAATCTAAGGTTTGTAAATTGGTTAAGTCCCTGTATGGTCTAAAACAGGCTCCTAGAAAGTGGTATGAAAAACTGTCTAATGTATTAGTTCAAATTGGCTTTGTACAAAGTATTTGTGATCACTCTATGTTTGTGTTATCTAAGGATAATGTGTTTTTGGTTTTACTTGTCTATGTGGATGATATCATAGTTACAGGCAATAATGTGTCTGAAATAGAACAAGTAAAAAGTTTCTTAAGTTCTAATTTTTTATAAAAGACCTAGGAAAGTTAAAGTACTTTCTTGGTATTGAAGTTTTGTATTCTGATCAGTCTATATGTTTATCACAAAGGAAGTATTGTCTTGAACTTCTTAGTGAGTTTGGTTATCTTGGGTGTAAAACCAGTTCATAATCCCATAGAACCAAGTTATGTTATGAATACTAAGATTGGTAAAAATAATGATGTGTTAGACAACATAACTGGATTCCAAAAGTTAATTGGAAAACTCATTTACTTGTCTTTAACAAGACCTGATATTAGCTATGCTGTTCAATGCCTGAGTCAATTTATGCATCAACCCACAAAGGGACACCTTCAAATGGCTCTAAGACTTCTTAGATATTTGAAGGAATCCCCTGGAAAAGGTATTTCATTCATAAAGGATGAAAACTTCCAATTGTCTGGGTTTGTTGATGCTGACTGGGCTAAGTGCTTAGTTACCAGGAAGTCTATAACTGGTTATTGTATTTTTCTGGGGAAATCTCTGATTTCCTGGAAAAGTAAGAAGCAAGGTACTGTATCGAGATCTTCAGCAGAAGCTGAATATAGAGCCATGTGCTCGGCTACTTGTGAGTTAATGTGGCTTAAGAACTTATTGTCTGAGTTAAAAGTAAAAATTGATTTGCCACTTAAACTATACTGTGACAGCAAGGCTGCCATAGCTATTGCTGCTAACCCTGTGTTTCACGAAAGGGTTAAACATTTTGAATTAGATATACATTTTCTTAGGGAGAAAATTGCAAATAAGATTGTTGATACTGTTAAGATTAGTTCAGAAGATCAGGTTGCTGATGGTCTGACTAAGGGGCTTAACATACAACAACATAAAAATTTTGCAATGACCTGAGAATGATTGATATGTTCAGCCATTTGAATTAAGGGGGCATGTTGAAATATATGGTACATAATATTAATTCCTATGGCTGAATATAACACGTTCATATATCGTTTGGACTATATGGTTGTATTGGACTAATTTATTATTGGGCTAATTATGTTGGGTTAAACTTAGCCTGTTATAGTTAGCCCAGATATGTTTAAGTTTGTTGAGAGTTGTTACAGGGTTTGATCTCCACCGTTGGATTGTTTGTTGATCAATGGCTGTTATCTGTTCGCGAACATAGCTGGTGGAAGATTCGAGATTGCAATATAAAAGGATTATTATTCACAGATCTCAATCATTCAACACATACTCACTCTCTCTGTATCGTCGTCTTCACACAGTCTCTCTAGGGTTTCTGTTAGTCTTGTTACGTCTGTATTGTTCTTATTCTTTGTAAAGAGTAGTGTCTGTATCCTGGTGCTTGTGTCCAGGCTGTGTGGTTATCAATCTGTGATAACCTGGTGTGGATCATCTGATCGTGTTGTCGTCTTAGTCTGTAAGTCTTTGTACTGTTTTGTACTCTTAAGGTCTATAGTATCAACTGATCTAAACAATCAGTTGATATCTATAGCTATTGATTTAGAATCTCTCTAATTTGAGAGATTCAGGGTATTGGGGGGTGTTTTCTTGGTTTGGGTTAATAAGATTTTCAGTCACCGTTTTGTCGCCTAAACCTTGTGTTCTTGTTTTTATTGTCTTGAGTTTGTGTTGGCTCAGTCTTGGTTATTGTTTGTATGATTAGATCTATAAAATTTTACATAGTCCTGTAAAATTTCCCTGTTAACTTAGTTTGGAATCTCATATTACACAATACCCTAATGGCAGCTCTCCACCTACACTAGCCAACATGTATTTGGTAGGTTATGTCATTGTCTATCTTCCCATCCTTTTGTATATATAATCTTAAATACTTGAGCTTAACTATTTTCGAAACCACTTGATCTAGAATGGTGATCTTAGTGTCATTACCGTCAACTACACCACTAAAATATATTATTATTTGCTTATACAGTTTATTATTCATTGTAAAGGGTTCTAATTCTAATAAGGTAATTTTCTAAATTTTATGAATTGTTGTCTCTCTTTATATTCTTAATTTCTTAAAATAAATGGTAATTATTTTATTTTCAATTACTTTTTAATAAACTATTAAGTTATTAAAATAATCTGTAACCAATTATAATCGTTTATATGCATAATTAAAAGCATTGGCGACTTCAACATAGCTATGCTCTCCAAGTGGTTATGGCGATTTAAACAAGAGCCGGATCGGCTTTGGGTCAAGGTTATTAACTCCATCCATTCGTCGGGAAGAGGCAACTCTTTTGTTCCGGTCAGGAAGGGTATTCCAGGTGTTTGGAAAGATATAGCTCAGATCGAAGGAGTCCTTGGTAGCCGTGGCATTAGTGTTTCGCAGACTTTGAAGCCGGTGATGGGGGGACGGGACTAAAGTGCTATTCTGGAAGGACGCGTGGGCTACTAATTCCAGTTTTAAAGTCCTGTTCCCAGACTTGTATGCGGCTGCGAATAATAAAGGGGCGCGTGTTTGTGATTGTTTTGACTTGCTTGAGGAGCAACCGGTGTGGAAATGGGAATGGAGGAACGCTGGTGTGTCAGCCTCTCTTTCAGCGCAGCTGCAGAATCTGACAGCCATCCTTAGTACCGTGCGCTTTAATGGTTCCGCGGATATTTGGGCTTGGGCTAATGGTGGGGATAGGCTATTCTCTGTGAGAGAGTTAAGGGCTGAGCTGGAAGGCGATAATGGGCAGGAGACTCCTTTGGCTGCAAGCGCTTGGAATTCATGGGCCGTCCCCAAAGCTAACTTGTTAATGTGGAAAGCGATGCTTGAGAGACTTCCTACAAAGGTTGATCTTATTAGCAGGGGGGTCAACCTTTCGGATTGTCTTTGCCCAAGATGCAACATTGAACCTGAAGATACGTATCATTCGCTTGTCTCTTGCCTTTGGGCTAGATCGGTTTGGTGGAACATCTTGGTTTGGTTGAAGATCCCATGGCCTCGCGATGTTAGCTCCTTGAACGATTGGTTTGTCTATCTCTTCAGCCAACCGGGTTCGAAGATTTGGAAGAAGATTGTGAGCTTGGTTTTCCAAACGACCCTTTGGAGAGTCTGGCTCGCAAGGAACAAGAAGACTTTTGAAGGTTGCTTTGAGAATGTCCGCGTTACGGTAGATCGCATAAAAGAAGACTCCTATTTGTGGCTCAGCCACAGGTCGAAGCTGTCCAACTTAGGCTGGGAGGATTGGGTGAATTTTGACATCCACATGGTGCTGTAATGCCTTTGTATTTTTGGTGTCTTTGGTGTTTTTTTGGTGTTTGTACCAGCTTCTTGCCGACTCTTTATATTTATATATAAAGCGATTTGCCGTTCAAAAAAAATTACAAAATAACCTTAAACAATTGCATAGTTTAGTGAGATTTTCAGATTTTGAAAAGTTTAATGCAAAACAAAGCAAAAGTTTGTGTCGGGAGAGAGTTCATTAAATTCTAGTCATGTGCACAACGATGGTCACATGAGTGACACATGCCTCAATTCCAACACCTCATTTCCCAATCCGACACACTTCCATTTCGTTTGATTCCATGTTTTGATATTTCAATGCTAACATGTGTTGTGTCATCGTAACATAATAATAAATTAATATGTAAAAAAATAGTTTGTTGAAATTTGTCAGATAATTTAATAGTAAAATTCTGAATACAAGTTTTAACCTGCATTTGTTGTAAGTGTGATTGGTAGGATGATATTTTTAGAAGAAACGAATGAATATGAAAACTAAAGGCCACCAAGATCCAATGAGTACTTTCTACACAATCAATTGGTCCTAGGAATTGACCTCACATCCCACATTAATGATTCACCTAACATTTCTTGCATGTCAAATATTTTATTTATTACCCTTTTTTTCGTAAATAATGGAGAGTTCAAATAAATGAGTGTTTTTTGTAACCCCTTAAATTAGTTAAATTAATAAAACTGTTAATTCAATTTCAAAATATATTCTTTATATAAATCCTAATTTACATTGAAGGATAATTTCGATATATGGCAAATGTAGGTTGAATTTCTATATGTGTAGGAGTAATGTATGATAATCTCGACATGTGTAGGATAAATGTGTGATAATTTCGATATATATAGTATGATTTTTTATATGTATAGGACAAAATTTGATAACGTGTAGGCTAAAGTGTTAATGACTAATTAATTAAAGAGATAAAGTGTTTAATGTTTCATTTATTCTTTTTGTCCTCACAATAAGTTTATTTCTATTTGATCATCCCCCTTCACAAATAAATCTTATGGAAGGTGATATTTAAACGTACAAGTATATATTTATAAGTAGAGATATTTATGCATATAGAACTACGTAAGTTAGAATTGGAGACATGATTGAAGATTCGGAGGAATTGGAAGGATTTAACGTTAGAAAGTGGGTTTTCTAGTACTGGAGACATGGTTGTATCCCCTTCTTTTCTAGCACCTTGCTAGAAAGTGGGTTTTTTGGTGTTGAATAAAAGTGTTTGCTAGTTTGTTAAAAAAAAAACTACCTTAAGAATTTATTATGAAACATTGATATGTACAACTTTTTTATGCTTTTAATTTGTGACTAAATACAAATCTGTATCAAACGTTTATCTATTAAACATATTTTGTCACCATTTCACCAACATAGTTCTATAATATACCGAATGAGTCTCAAGAGACTATGCTTGTAAGTAATTTCAATATTATGAATATTGTAATTTTCAAACTAGTTAAGATTTATATGTATTTATATAACACTATAAATTATACAGACTTCTATGGGGTATTACCTATAATATATTAGGATCATGCTTCAATCATGAACATGTGGCTAGAATAAATATATATTTTGCTTCTAGATGAATTTTGTCTCCTAATAATATCAAGTTTAAAGTCATGTTGTCAAAGTTGCATTCGATATACTTATTTCAAACTTATGTGTCTTTATGTGTTATATAGTATATTTTAGTGTTTGACATGTATAGTTTCTATAACAACTTAGTTTCATAACAAAAAATGGAAAATAACTTGCACAAAAAAACCACTTAAGTGCAATAATTGTTAAACCTATATGTTTTTGGTATTGTTTTATCAACCAATATTTTTATACAGAAAAAAGGAGCCAATTTATTCAATCAACAAAAATGAACACTTCTAGCCTATGGCTACAAAAAAAGATATAGCACACTACAAACTACTATCTAATACAAAGATACCATCATTAAACAAACTTTCTACCAAAATGTTCTCCAACTTAGCTCGATGTTTCATCCACATAAACGTATTCTCGTTGATTTCCTCAACAAATCTTGATGTTGAAGTAGTGACTCCCTTAAATACCTTTCCGTTTCTAAGTGTCCAAACTAACCAAATGGTGTCCATAACTATGCAATAAGCAACCTTCTTTTGTCTCTTTTGATATCTTCAATGCCTCCAGTGTGCTATAAACAGTCATCTAACTTAATATTTCTATAAAATATATGTATCTATAACCTTTTTATAAAAATAACATCTCACAATTAATTGGTCAAACCTTAATAAAATGAGTTTCATAGGTACGGAAATTTAAAGGAGTTTATATGGTATTGACCCTTACACAAACTCGTTGACTTGATCTTGTTTTGACTTATTTACAACCTCAAATACAATAACAAAACGTAAAATTTAAAGTATATAAACTATATATTTTATTATGTTATGATTTCATTTTATAAACAATTAAAAAGAGTATGATCTAGACTCATTCTTCTAAGACATGCTGTATTTCTTTTTATTTTGTAATATATCTCATAATAATAAATAATAAATACAATTTTTCAACATATTCCGTTGAATCTCCAATCTAACCTAACTTCACTGGGTCCCACAACGTGCTGACATGGCTTTCGAAACGAAACGATGTGGCTGCTAACCATGTAGGCTGTTACACGTTCAGACACCCTTATGTCTTCCATTTTCAACTCGTGTAACCGCTGAACGTACTCGGGTACGTGAACAAGTCCCAAACCACTCCTACACCACCTCCTTTCAACACCCTCACAACTTCTCCTAGCACTCTCATCCGTTCGGCTGATGCCGCAGCGGTTTTCTGCCCGAATTCCTTCCCCACTGTGTGCACGAACCCCGCGGACACCACTACGTCGAAGTAGTTGTCGGGAAAGGGCAGCCGACGAGCGTCGCCTTCGCGGCACGTTACGTATTCTTGTACGCCTGTATTAGATCATATTGTAATTAGTCAAAGTAGTAGATGTAAATATGTTAACACGTAAATAATAATTTAGGTAAAACTTTTCTTGAGTAATATAACACGTATAAGAGATCATGTGAGAACCAGAAAATTACTTGGTAAAATCGAGAGATCCGTTATCAACCAATCAACTTTTTTATTTTTTTATTGTTAAACATATATTTTAGTACTGAAATCTAAAAAAAATTAATGTAGAGTAATTACGTAATTATACTAAATTTTTTTTTATATTATTCATCTAAAAAGAATGTTTAAGTAGATACGAAATAAACTTTCAAAAAAAAAATAATAATAATAAAATTTCCCCTTTATTTCTCATGTTTAGTAGGTTAATCTCTTTTGTATTTAATTTTTACTCTCTTTACGGAGACAAAAGAAAATGTAAATTGTCAAACTACATATATGTATCTTAACAAGCTTTATAGTCATAGCTTGTCAAACTACAAATAAATTTTTAGTTTTTACGGTAAAAGCCTCTTGGTAAAAAAAGTTTACATTTTTTATATAAAACTTTAATTGATCGATAACGTTCTCTCAAATTCTCAAGTAACTTTGTGGTTCTCACATGATCCACACCCTATAATCAAATTACACAAATATTATTCGTCTCAATTACCTTCGATGCTGGCGGTTCTAAGAGTCGAAAGAGTCGTGTTTTTCCGATCTAACCCAACAACTCGGCCAGAGCTTCCTTCTTTTTTAAGTTGCATGGCCACAGCATTGAGAAGTATGCCGCGGCCACATCCAACATCCAGCGCGGTTCTGACTGTTGACCAGTCATGAACCGCGCTAACCATTCGCTGGGCCATTTCCCAGCGAAGTGCAACCGACGAGTAAAAAATATTTCCGGCTGCATAAAACAAGCACACGCCGGAAAGAGCCGTGACGGAGCCGGTAAAACCGGCCGCAAATCTCGCAAAACCGGCCGTAAAAACCGCAGGAAGAATCATTTGAAAGGAATAGCATACTGTATCGAAGTAGATGAGAACATAACCGAAGAGATTGAGAAGATTATCGCATGGATTAATAAGAACCGGCGTTTGCCAGTCATCCATCCCGTAAATTGCATAGATCTGGTCCAATCTCTTCCTGTTTTTCCCATTTTTATTTTTTAAAAAATAAAACGATACCCAACTCGAATTATTTTAAATTCACTTCAAATTCTGCAGTTTTAAACAAAACAGAAAGTCAGAAACAGTTAGCATTAAAATCCGGCAGCAAAATATGAGAATAACATATATTTTTTAACGGCCAACGAATACAGTAACATATCTTAATCAATAATCAGGAAAATGAAGACAAATCTAGACTGATCACCAGTGACGGATCCAGAAGAAAAATTCATGGTATCTAATTTTTTTACCGTACATTCGTAAAACAGAGAATTCTTTTTTTTTTAATAATATATTCAGTGATATTTTGCGCTTAGCCAAGAAAGTTGAAAGGTATCTTGAACACCTAAGTGATTTAATTTAACCGACAACGTATTTCATTCCATGACTGAGAAAATTACATTAAGATAGTGCAGCCGGCAAAAAACTGGGCCGCCACTCATTTCTGAACAGAAACTAAACAAACATAACGTATGATAGTTTGAGGGAGTGTGAACTTACTCAAAAGGATTTATAACTGTTTGTTGATCAAGACAGGGTTTAGAGTACGATGATCATGTGACAAATGAGAGATTGTTTTGTTGATGATGTGATATTATTAAACTGAGGATGAAAGTCAGTGGTAATTAATATGCATATCTTGAAGTTCAGATGAAACTGATGCAGATCTCAACAGATTGTACGCGTTTTTTGTTTTGGAAAGAGAGGGTTTTGTTTTGGTTTGTTTGTGTGTGGTGTTTTAAACTTTTTGAAATCTTAAAAGAACGAATGAGATAAGGGAATTATTGAACGGAGAGAGATGGTGCTCGATGTCTTTAAATACACAAATCAGACGTTTTCTAAAGTGCATAAATCATCCCTCAATTATTGCTTTATTAGCTAAAGTATTTTTTTAATAAAAAATGGTATATTGGAAAAATTACGGAGTCCCGTATACAATATGAACTAGGATTTAGGGATGGGCATTTCGGTATTAAAAACCGACACTAAACCGGTCCCGATACCAATTCTTTTCGGTACCAAGTTTTAGCGAAATTGATATCGGTAATTTTTTGTTCGGTTTAGCGGAATTTTACCTTAATATATCGGTACCAGTACCACATATTTTCGATAGCAAGTACCAAGTTTGGTAAAAATCGATATCCGTATTTTCGATACCGATCTCATCCCTAATACTAACCATTAAAAGCATTCACAATAGATTTCTCATCCCTATCCATATATTTTTAACATAAATATAAATAAAATCATAAAATATACACATATTTTGTTATGTGACTTATTAAACTAGTTTCAGAAAGACTTTTATTTATACAACTTATCCTAAAATAGTAAGGTTTTATGAAACATTGTTCTCTTTGAATTGTGGTTTATACAAAAACTTTATAACTGCCTCATTGTTCAAAAATATTATTAAATGTGTCAAACATAACGTTTAGTGTTTTACTAGTATATTGGATTGAATTATAGATCCCAATTAAAATTTTGAATAGAAGTTTAAAAAAAAATAGGGTGAATTGCTGAAAATCGTCTATGTGGTTTGTTGAAAGTTGCTACTTATGTACATACTTATGATTTTTGTCATAACTGTACCATGGTTTCAATTATTGTCACGTTCGTCACTGGCACTAACGATGTCCACTTAAGTCACGTTAACTCAGGGGTATAATCGTCAACTCGTGTTTTAACCTTTTTTTGCCAAATTCGTCCCTCTCCAAATTTAAAAACTTTTTTGCCAAAGTCATCCCTCCCCAAAATTAAAAATTTTAAAATTAAAAGAAATATAAATAATATTTAAAAATTTAAGTGGGTCCCACCCCTAATCCACACATTCCATATTCTCCACTTCAACCAACCCACCATCCATCTCCACCTTTCACCACCACTACCACCACCCACCACACATCTCCATCTTCCACCACCACCAACAATGTATTATAAAGATTGCTATGTCACGAACCTGCATCACTCATCTCTACCACAACGTTAATCACTCCAGCAGTAGGGTTTGATAAGGCTAGCAATACAATCGAGTGACCGTAAATTGGTTGTTATGATGGTGCTGCAAAATGTCATCAGTTTCAAAACTTAGACCTAATTTAGATCAGGTATTAATGGGTGGTGGTTGTTTTGATGGTGGTTGTTTTGGTGGTCAGGGAGGTGGGGGTCCGGTTTATGGTGGTTAACGACCTCTTCTTTAAGACTGTTTCGTAACGTTGGGGTTTATATG